>JAULAV010004773.1:12500-29998 GCA_030789695.1 Scilla litardierei | reverse complement strand
ATTTACATGATATTCCTATATAATATGAACATACTCAATTCCTATTTACAGGATATTCCTATTTACTTCACCAATTTTCAATCTTCACCAAGTGAACATACTCAATTCCTATTTACAGGATATTCCTATATAATGTGAAATGTTCCTGTATAATGTGAACATACTCAAGCTTCACCAAGTATAAAAACAATTTTCAATCTTCATACATCATAAAAAACAATTTTCAATCTTCAATCACTCAGTTATCACATATGCTACTGATAATAAAAAATATCAGTAATTATCAAGATTCAATCTTCATACATAATAAAAAATATCTCCAAAAAATTGAGTATTGTCCTGCAAAAATGAAATTGAGTATGTTTGAGAATTAACTCATAGGAATTGAATGACTAAGGATAATATCTCAAAAATGTGATAAATTTTTGAATATGAAAAAAACAATACTCAAGCTTTCATTTGCAAACTCATTTCTTAAAATATTCTTTCAATTGCAGTTGCAAACTCATTTTGAATATAAAATTCAGTTTATATTGGGTGTATTGACTGAAATATTCTGTCAATTGCAAAATTAATTTCAAACTCAAATTCAAACTCAAGCTTTCCTAAATTTCAAACTCAAGCTTTGTCCTGTCACTCAAACCCAACATTCAAAATTTAATATATGTCCTGTCTTTCAAATTGGATAGAGCTTCATCACCATAGCAAAAATTTGTTTATAGCAATGAAAAAAGGCAAAGTTCACAAAGCTCACCAATTCACAAAGGATGTGATGAAGCCCTCAAACCCACAAAGCTCACCAAGAGCTTATCAAAATGAAAAATCTTATCAGCTAGCTCCCATCCAATTTCATTTCAAGTATAATCAACAGAATACATAATGCTGGAATTTGAAATCTGCACAGGACAAAATTCAATAAGCTTATGAAATCAAGTATGTCAAGCATACAATTCATAATTCACATGACACTTGCTCATTTGAATATTAACAGGACAAAATTCACAGGACAAAATTCAAAATCCACAATTCAATAAGCATACAAATCATAATCTTCACAGGACACTTGCTCATTTGAAATCTTCATGTATAAGCTTATGAAATCAAGTATGTCAAGCATATTCAAAATTTGACCTTGCTCATTTGAAATCAAGTATATATTCAAAATTAAATATATTCAATACGCAAGTATTCAAAATTTCAGTATATGCAATATTTATATGGTTTATGGCACAATTAATGAGCAAGTAGTCAAAACTGAAATGATTTAATAAGCAAGTATGTAAAATGAGCAAGTATTCAAAATTTTCTCATGGATAACATGACTATCTCTCAACTCATGTTCAATGAGAATGAACAGGTTGTAGCATTTTCAAACTGGAATATATTTTCAATTTCAGTATCTTCAATTTATTCACCCAGTATATTCAATTTCAGTATATGCAAAAAACATAGAGAATTGGTAATATTGAGAAAGTATAGAATTTTGCATATGAAAAAAACAATTTTTTCAAACTCATTTCTTAAAATATTCTTTCAATTGCAATTGCACACTCATTTTGAATATAAAATTCAGTTTATAATCTTCCCACACAAATTTCCCACACAAAGTTCATATAACTCATTCTTGATTGTGTCTTGGTTGAGTCTGAGTAACCAAGACTTGATTGAGTCTGAGTAACCAAGTCTTGGTTACACAATCTTCATATAACACAATCATGACTTGATATGGAAAACATATTATGAAGATTATTTCAACAATCAAGTCCAGGTTATATGAAAATTATGGGTCTTTGGTTACTCAATCAAGTCCAGGTTATATGAGGATTGAGGTTATATATGAAGATTGAAAACATATCCTGAGTTATATGATTATGTCAACACTCCAAGACTTGGTTACTCAGAATATTGGTTACTCAAAAAATTATGAAGAGTAAAAAATTTTGGTTACTCAATCAAGTCCAGGTTATATGAAGATCACATCATCAAGATGTTTCACCTATATCCTCTCACAAAACAAAACAGCATTCTCTCCCATATCCTGTTTCACCAACAAACATTTCTATGATATGTGAAATTGAACTCATATCATGGAATTGAACTCATATACAGGATCAATTCCTGTGAACTCATATGAATTCACCCATAATTTACAGGATCAAAATTATACAATATCAAAATTCATAAGGATATCACAACTCATGAATTCATAAGGATATCACAACTCTATTATCATGAATCCTGTTAATTTTGTTATTTTGATTATAGAGGATATCCTTATGAACTGAATTTTGTTATTTTGAGTTGAACTGAATTTTGTTATTTTGTTATAGAGGATATCCTTATGAATACTGTGCATAAGGATATCACAACTCAAAATTATATAGGATCAAAAATTTGAGATAGAATATCAAAATTCAGTTCATCATTCAAAATTTAACATTCATGATTTATGTGATATCCTGTATAATTTGATAAAACAAAATTGAACTCATATCATGTGATATCATGGATATACAAAATTGATAAAACAAATTTGATAAAACCTGTGATATCCTTAGTTAAAGTGTATATCAAAATGAGAGGATCCTGTTTACAAAATGAGTTCACCCATATCTCTTTGATACATGATTCTCTATTGAATAAGAAAAAAGTATATCACTGTTGAATATCCAAGTATATCTCATTTTGAATGAAATTTGTAAACATCTTGATAAATTTCATTGAATAACAAAATTATCATCTTGAATGAAATTTCAATGGAATTTTGTTCACATATCTCAATGAGAATTTCAATTCAAAATATTGTAAAACTCAATTTTGTTCACACATCAAAATGATATATTCTCAATGAAATTCTGTAAAACTCAATTTCATTCAAATATCTCAATGAAATTTTGTAAACATCAAGATGATATATTCTCATTGAGTAGATAAAACAAATTTCATTCAAGATAAAACAATTTTGTTCACACATCTTGAATGAAATTTCAATTCAAAATACTGTGATATCCTTATGAACAGGATGGAATAACAAAATTTTTGAACAAAGGAAACTTAACATGATAAAACTATACAGTATTCTCTATTGTATATCATGTCCCAAAATTCTGTGAAATTTTGTTCACAATGAAATTTTGTAAAACATCACAATGAAATCATGTCCCAAACTTAATTTCATTCAAATATCTCAATGAAATTTTGTAAACATCAAGATGATATATTCTCATTGAGTAGATAAATAACAAATTCAATGTAAGAGGATATGCTAATATTATAGGATATGCTAATATTAGTCCTATACTTTGTGGGTTTCTCAGCATATCCTTTGTGGGTTTCTCAGTATATATGATGTTCAAAAATAGATCCTGTCCCAAACTCAGCTCATCATTCAAAAATTTGTTCACTCAATGGAATAACAAAATTCAGGATAAACTGTTTACAAATACAGGATTCTCTATTGTGATAATCTATCTACTCAAAATGATAAAAAAGTTTAGCATGGACAAAAAACATTTCATTCATGCTCATTGCTCAAGCTCAGTTCCCAGTTCATGAAACCTCAATATTCATATCCCAGTTTCTCATTTCATAGGTTGGTTTAAGTATCAAATAAAATTGCAATTCATCAAGCTCATTTTTCAGCAAGCATTTCAGCAATATCTGGGATTGCCCATGCCTGAAAGACTGAAAGCCTATCCATTTTAAAACTATAGGACTAATATTAGCATTTCAGCTTGATGGGTTTAAAACTTTAAGGTAAATCAAAAGAGCTTGATCAATTCATGACTGAAAGCCTATCCATTTTGAAACTATAGGACTAATATTAGCATGGAGCTATTTTCAAAATGGGTTTAAAACTGTAAGAATCAATGTATACCAACTCTTGACTGAAAGATAAAGTTTTAAACCCAACTCTTGACTGAAAGATAAAAATTGACTTAAAGTGCAACTGCCATAACTATAAAGAGAAGAGGAAGTAACTCTCACAAATCAGGTTATTCAACAGGTTATTCATCAAATCACCCTCCCTCAACGAAGAGCATTCATTCTCAACATTTTCTGAGAATGCATATCCTAATTCATTATCTAATAAACCAATTATTAGTTTATGCATGAATGGATAAATTGGTTTATCCAATTCATGTTGAGAATGTAAATTGGTTTATGAATAAACCAACTCAAATTTTCAGTATTTTGCAAGTTACGAATGTTGACAATGTTGGTTTATCTTTATCCCATTCATGTTGAGAATGTTGACAATGGAGGGCATATTGCAAGTTTACAGTATTTTGATATTTTGATTCTGTAATATTTTGATGCAAGTTAACTCCATTCAAGTAAATTAAAATACTATAAACTTGAATCAAAATACTGTAATATTATTCAATGGAGTCAACTTGAATCAAAATACTGTAATATTATCCTCCATTGAATAATATGGATTCAAGTTAACTCCGTTGAATCAAAATACTGTAAATTGCCCAAATTTTATCACAGTTAAATTTTGAATATCACAATTATTCAAGTTTGAAGGTTCCTTGAATATCCCAGTTAAATTTGGAGTTAACTTGAAACTTGAAATGAATTTGATGACTTGGCTCATCAATTTGGAGCCCACAAATATTCCATCTGTTATAGGCTCACCAAATTTGGGTATTCCTATAACAAAGTTAACTTGAAATGAATATCCTGTCAATTTTGAATGCATATCCTATCAATTTTGAAGGACATGGAGTATCCCAAAATGGAGTATTGAGCTCCCAAAATGGAGTATTTGAAGCTCAATATTCCAAATACTCCAAATAAATTTTAAACTACAATTTTAAAATACTCCATGTCCTCCCAAAATGGAGTATTTGGAGTATCCAAGCCTATCCAAGCCTTTAATTCAAATGAATTGAAGCATATCCATTCATTTGACAGGATAATATTAATGTAAGTCTACGTCCTCCCAGTTAAATGAATAATGTAAGTTTTAATTGACAGGATATCCAAGCCTATCCAAGCCTATCCATTGACAGGATATGCATTCATTGACAGGATATGCTTGACAGGGTATGCATTCAAATGAATGGATATGCATTCATTCTCAGGACATTATTTGAAGCATATCCTGAGAATGAATGGATATGCATTCTCAACAATATTTGAGAAAATTTGGTTTATGCTTTATACATTATTACAGTTTTCTAATGAATAAACCAAATGTAAGTTCAAAAAAATGAATGAATGCATAAACCAATGAATGGACTTACATTCTCAACATGAATAAACCAATTTAAAGCATTATCTAATGGATATGCATTCATCCAGTTGGTTTATGCATGAATGGATAAATTGATATGCATTCATTCTCAACATTTTCTGAGAATGCATATCCTAATTCATTATCTAATAAACCAATTCATTAGTTTATGCATGAATGGATAAATTGGTTTATCCAATTCATGTTGAGAATGTAAATTGGTTTATGAATAAACCAAATTTTCTCAAATTTTCAGTATTTTGCAAGTTGAGAATGTTGACATGGATATATTTAATTTGTCATATTTAATTATATTTAATTTGGCATATTATAGTGGTTATGGCATATTCAGTTTTAATTAGCAAAATTCATAGTTTATGAGGTGAGCTAAAGACATTTGAATACCCAAATTTAATTAGCAAGTATTCAAAATTTTGAAAATGGACTGAAAATTATATGAGGTGAGCTTGTCATGGTATGCATATCAATTCAAATTCAAATTCATGGTTTAAGTTCAAACTGAAAATTTGAATACTTCAGTTCTGAAATATGCAAGTATTCAAAATTTGAGAATGAATGCATATCAATTCAACTATATGAGGTGAGCTTATCATGGTTTAAGTTAAGTCCTCCCAGTTAAATGAATAATGTAAGTCTTTAATTGACAGGATATCCAAGCCTATCCAAGCCTATCCATTGACAGGATATGCATTCATTGACAGTTAGATTTACAAATGAGATTTACATCAAAGTTTCCCTCTAATGTGATATCCAACATATGTAAATTTATAAATGAGATCCAACATGTTGTGATGTAAATGATCAAAGTTGAAATATCTCCTTCTATGTGAGAGATTTGTGAGTTCAAGTATATTTATAAATGATCAACATCACTTCTATGGTTCAAGTAAATTTATAAATGATCAACATCACTTCTATGGAAATGATCTGAGTTGGGATGTTGGATAAATTTTGAACATCCTTCAAAAAATGTATACCAAAAATTTCAAAATTGATCCTGTTGCAATTCACAGGACATTTTCAAAATTTTCAAAATTTATACCAAAAAGTTCCAAATTTGAATGAGTTGAAATTAACAGGATATCAACATTTTTGAAGGAAATCTGAGCTGTGATGTTGATCTAACTCTGAGTTGATCATTATAAATTTATCCAACATCTAACTCTATGTAAATCACAACATCCTTCAACATCACAACTCACAGGACAATCTAAATTAACAGGATATCAACATCACTTCTATGTAAATGATCTGAGTTGTGATGTAAATTTATAAATCACATCCAACATCACAAATCTCTTATATGAATTTTGAATATGGTATAAATTTAGCAATTCACAGGATACATCACAATTCACAGGATATATGAATTGCATATGTGAAGTAAATCTGTGATGTAAATTGTGATGTAAATCCTGTTATAAATTTTGAATTTACTTGCAATTTACTTGCAATTACAGTATAAATTTGGTGTAAATTGCAAGTAAATCCTGTTGCAATTGTGATGTAAATCTGAAGTTGCTAAATTTTCAAAAATCTCAAGTAGCAATTCACAGGATATATGAATTATCACATATCTCAAGTAGCAATCTCAAGTAGCAATCTCAAGTAGCAATCTCAAGTAGCAATTCACAAAAATCTGAGTTATCACATATGCTAATTGAGATAAAATAAAAAATCAGGCCAATTATTACAAATCTCATATGCTACTTGAGATCAAATATGCTACTTGAGATCAATAAAAAATCACATATGCTACTTGAGATCAATAAAAAATCAGGACAATAAAAAATCTATATGCTACTTGAGATAAAAAATCAGGACAATAAAAAATCAGGACATGCTACTTGAGATGAATATGAATCAGTTACCTGTAAATAGAATTGAAATAAATACCCTCCACCTTGCAAAAGAAAATGGCTTACGTAAGATAAATTCCAAAATAAAATGTTTTTAAAAAACATGAAAAATCCTAAACGAACTCACCTCCTGCAATGAGGGAGATGATGGCTGCAACGTGAGCTTGAAGCTGAATACATTAGTAACATTATTAACATTACTCAGGACAATTATTAAAATTATGAAGATTACTTGAAGAAACATACGTTGAGCAACTTGATCTACTTGATCTTGGCGTGTGCTCTTCTTGATGTGCTGGTGTGAAGCAGGGGAAATTTCAGGTAGAAGAAGATGGCGAGGAGCTTGCAGGGGCTTAGTTGTGATGTGAGCAATTGCGGGCTAATTTCCCTCTAATGTGAGCAACATTTCCCGCCCATTGAAATGTGTTTCCCTCCGATTTTGTGATGTGATCAAAATTTCCCTCTATGATGCAAACGAAAACGTTCATTTGAAATTTTTTTAAAAAAATTATGGCTGATGTGAGTTCTTTGATAGGCTGATGTGATTTCTTATTTCCATTATCTTATTTCCATTATCTCATTTCCATTATCTCATACTCAATTTCTCATACCCTATATACAAACTTTATAAATTATAAACATCACACCCAATTACACATAACCAAAACCAAATTCTCCTATCCAATATCTCTTATCCAATATCTCTTATCCAAAAACCCATGATAACATCCCTGTTTTATAATATATATATATATATATATATATATATATATATATATATATATATATATATATATATATATGAAAAAGGGGATCTAAGGTGCCTCCTTAGGTGAAATCTAAGGAGGCACCTTAGATCCCCTTTTTCATATATATATATATATATATATATATATATATATATATATATAGAAAGATGCTAATATGAGATGGTGAGATGGTGAGATGAGATATTCATATCTCGAACTAGCCAAAACTATTTGCCAAATCATCAATCGGCACCGTCCATCTTCTTCTATCTATCAAGTGATCTTTATGTATAATTTTTTGTGTCATTTGGACATTTCTATCAGATCCATCAAGTGTTTGCAAGATGAACGGTTTACAAGCTGTCTGTAAATGTAACAAAATTGGAACGGGTTGATCCATAGGATTTTGGGGTTTATAATCTCTAATTTTTTTAGGGTATAGATCTATCGACATGCTCTTGAAGATGAACGGTGCCGATCGTTAATTGGTGTTGCCGATTGTGCTAGATCACGATACGGATTTGAGCTCACCATCTCATACTAGCATTACTCTATATATATATGTGTGTGTGTGTGTGTGTGTGTGTGTGTGTGTGTGTGTGTGTGTGTGTGTGTGTGTGTGAAAAATGGAGAAGAGCTGACAGCGCTGGAAATTTTTCCAGCGCTGTCCGCATTTTGGGCGACCTAAAAATATATTTTTTGAAATATTTTTTTTGCAGTATTTAGATATACTTGTTAGGAAGCTCTCCACAAAATTTCAGCTCGATCCGACACCGTTTGAGCCTCCGTTCATCGATTTCAAAAACGTTGCGCAAATCTGTCCACAGTTTTGCGCAACGTTTTTGAAATCGATGAACGGAGGCTCAAACGGTGTCGGATCGAGCTGAAATTTTGTGGGGAGCTTTCTAACAAGTATATCTAACTACTGCTAAAAATATATTTCAAAAAAAATATTTTTACGTCGCCCAAAATGCGGACAGCGCTGGAAAAATTTCCAACGCTGTCAGCATTGGCCCATTAACATATATATATATATATATATATATATATAGGGCGATCTTCGGTTGCGAAAAAGAGGCTTTTCGCACCGTGCGAAAAGATTTTTATCTTTTTTTTGAAATTTTTTTTTTCAAAAATTCTTTTTTTGATGTTTAATCCATACAATTATATACCCCAGGGAAAATAATGGGTGAACCCGTTGGGGATTAGAGCACCCATCCACCCGTTACAAATTTAACGGTCTCAAAACGTGCGAATTTGATGAAATGCCTTGATCGAAGGCCAAATGACATTATTTCTCATTGATTATTTTTTGAGGGGGGTATAACAACATATAATGAGGGTGGGAAAAAGAATTTTTGAAAAAAAAAATTTCAAAAAAAAACTAAAAACATTTTCGCACGGTGCGAAATGTTCTCACTTGAAAATTTTCCTATATATATATATATATGTATATATGTATATATATGTATATGTATATATATATATATATATATGTATATATATATATATATATACATATATACATATATATATATATATATATACATATATATATATATGTATATATATATATATATATATATACATATATATATATATACATATATATATATATATATATGAATCTAAGGTGAAGTGTTCCTAGGGTAAAGTGTTCCTAGGGTAAAGTGTTCCTAGGGTGACTCCTTAGATTCATATATATATATATATATATATATATATATATATATATATATATATATATATATATATATATATATATATATATATATATATATATATATATATATATATATATATATAGGGCGATCTTCGGTTGCGAAAAAGAGGCTTTTCGCACCGTGCGAAAAGATTTTTATCTTTTTTTTGAAATTTTTTTTTTCAAAAATTCTTTTTTTGATGTTTAATCCATACAATTATATACCCCAGGGAAAATAATGGGTGAACCCGTTGGGGATTAGAGCACCCATCCACCCGTTACAAATTTAACGGTCTCAAAACGTGCGAATTTGATGAAATGCCTTGATCGAAGGCCAAATGACATTATTTCTCATTGATTATTTTTTGAGGGGGGTATAACAACATATAATGAGGGTGGGAAAAAGAATTTTTGAAAAAAAAAATTTCAAAAAAAAACTAAAAACATTTTCGCACGGTGCGAAATGTTCTCACTTGAAAATTTTCCTATATATATATATATATATATATATATATATATATATACACATACATATATATATATAGGAAAATTTTCAAATGAGAACATTTCGCACCGTGCGAAAATGTTTTTATCTTTTTTTGAAATTTTTTTTTTCAAAAATTCTTTTTTCCACCCTCATTATATGTTGTTATACCCCCCTCAAAAAATAATGGTTGAGAAATAATGTCATTTGGCCTTCGATCAAGCCATTTCATCAAATTCGCACGTTTTGAGACCGTTAAATTTGTAATGGGTGGATGGGTGCTCTAATGCCCAACGGGTTCACCCATTATTTTCCCTGGGGTATATATTTGTATGGATTAAACATCAAAAAAAGAATTTTTGAAAAAAAAAATTTCAAAAAAATAAAAAAAAGTTTTCGCACGGGCTTTCGCACGGGATTTTTCGCAACCGAAGATCACTCTATATATATATACATATATATATATATATATATATATATATATATATATATATATATAAATGGGTAAAGTGTTCCTAGGGTGACTCCTTAGATTCAATCTAAGGAGGAGCCCCCTTTTCCCACATATCCTATATTGTTTTTTGAATTTTTTCTTGGGATTGTTTTTCACATCATTGACTCCTTAGATTCATATATATATATATATATATATATATATATATATATATATATACATATATATATATATATACATATATATATACATATATATATAGAGTGATCTTCGGTTGCGAAAAATCCCGTGCGAAAGCCCGTGCGAAAACTTTTTTTTATTTTTTTGAAATTTTTTTTTTCAAAAATTCTTTTTTTGATGTTTAATCCATACAATTATATACCCCAGGGAAAATAATGGGTGAACCCGTTGGGCATTAGAGCACCCATCCACCCGTTACAAATTTAACGGTCTCAAAACGTGCGAATTTGATGAAATGGTTTGATCGAAGGCCAAATGACATTATTTCTCAACCATTATTTTTTGAGGGGGGTATAACAACATATAATGATGGTGGAAAAAAGAATTTTTGAAAAAAAAAATTTCAAAAAAAAGATGAGAACATTTTCGCACGGTGCGAAATGTTCTCATTTGAAAATTTTCCTATATATATATATATATATATATAAATGGGTAAAGTGTTCCTAGGGTGACTCCTTAGATTCAATCTAAGGAGGAGCCCCCTTTTCCCACATATCCTATATTGTTTTTTGAATTTTTTCTTGGGATTGTTTTTCACATCATGGATGATCAACATACCAAAAATCAAGTCATTTCAATACTTTTAGAGCCCCCATCTATCCATTGCAACTTCATCGGCTTTTCAGAACGTTTTCAGACCGTTGAAGTTGCAAGGCGTAGATGTGGGCTCTAAAAGTATTAGAATGACTTGATTTTTGGTATGTTGATCATCCATGAGGTGCACAACAATCCCATGAAAAATAAAATCCAAAATAATTGTGGGATAAGGAAGAAAATGGGGGCGACTCCTTAGAATTCATCTAAGGAGTCATCCTAGGAACACTTTACCCTATATATATATATATATATATATATATATATATATATATATATATATATATATAGGAAAAAGGGGATCTAAGGTGCCTCCTTAGATGAAAATCTAAGGAGGCGCCCCCATTTCCCCCATATCCTACAATTGTTTTTGAAAAAATTTTCATGGGGTTGTTGTTCACATTATGGATGATCAACATACCAAATTTCAAGGGATTCCAATACTTTTTGAGCCACCATCTACCCCTTACAATTTCAACGGTCTTAAAACGTGCTGAAAACCCCACGAAGTTGCAAGGGGTAGATGGGAGCTCAAAAAGTATTGGAATCTCTTGAAATTTGGTATGTTGATCATCCATAAGGTGAACAATAAAACCATGAAAAAAATTTCAAAAAAAAATGTGTGAGATGGGGGGAAATGGGGGCGCCTCCTTAGATTGAATCTAAGGAGGCACCTTAGGATCCCTTTACCCATATATATATATATATATATATATATATATATATATATATATATATATATATATATATATATATATATATATATATTAATGGCTATCATATGCCATATGAGAGCCTCTCTCATACGCCCTCTCACATAAAGCACCCATGTACAAGCAAGTACAAGCCTATGTGGGCTTGTACTTGGGTGCTTTATGTGAGAGGACGTATGAGAGAGGTTCTCATATGGCGTATGATAGCCATTCT
Organism: Scilla litardierei; assembly: GCA_030789695.1. Lineage (NCBI taxonomy): Eukaryota > Viridiplantae > Streptophyta > Magnoliopsida > Asparagales > Asparagaceae > Scilla > Scilla litardierei. Next base: position 17,723 of record JAULAV010004773.1, on the reverse strand, counting down.
TCTCATTTATATATATACATATATACATGTATATATGTATATGGGTAAAGTGTTCCTAGGGTGACTCCTTAGATTAAATCTAAGGAGTCGTCCCTATTTTCTCCCATCTCCAACATTTTTTTTGAAATTTTTTTCTTGGAATTGTTTTTCACCTCATGGATGATCAACATACCAAAAATCAAGTCATTTGAATAATTTTAGAGCCACCATCTACCCTTTGCAACTTTATGTGTTTTAAGCATGTTTTCAGACCGTTGAAGTTGCAAGGGGTAGATGGGGGCTCTAAAAGCATTGGAATGACTTGATTTTTGGTTTGTTGATCATCCATGATGTGACCAACAATCCTATGAAAAATAAAATCCAAAAAAATTGTGGGAGATGGGAGAAAATGGGGGCGACTCCTTAGATTTAATCTAAGGAGTCACCCTAGGAACACTTTACCTTATATATATACTAGTCATAACCCGTGTCCGCGGACACGGTTCATTCAAGATTTTCCCCCGCGAAATCTTTGTTTCCCAAAAAATTATTTTCACAGCCAAAATTGCATGGAACAACAAATTAGCATAAAAATAATTAGCGGCACGGACGCCTTCGGCGCAGAACAACAAATTCAACGTAGAACAACAAATTCGGTGCGACGCCTTCGGCACTGAACAACAAATTAGTGTAAAAAAATTTAGAGGGTGATTTCGACGCGTGAAATTATTCTCATCTTGTTGTCACATGCGTTGAAGAGACGGTGGGCCCCGCATTGAGGGAGAGATCATTCGATTTGCAGTTGCATTCGATCTGCAGCATTAAATACAGGTTAAAGTTTTTTTTCCCAAATGCATTAATTGCGTGCACTCTGCTATTCCCGAGAAACTTTCATTTCCCTAAAAATGTTTTTCCCTCCAAAACTTTCCATAAAATCTCATTTCAACCATTCATTCCTCAATATTAAATCCAAGCTGTCTTTCTATCAACCTGTTTGTCCTACTCAGCCCTAGGATTAAAAAACAGTCATCTTTAGGATTCAAAAACAGTCATCCCTAGGATTCAAAAAAGTTTCCCCCAAAATACAATGGTTTTCCCTCCAAAAAATTTTATTAACACTCTTCATCAACCGTTGATTTTCCAAGATTAAATCTCAATCATCATTCTATCAACCTATTTGTCATAATCAGCTTGTCCTAGTCAGCCTTAAACTTCAAAAACAGTCATCAAATGTAATATAGATAGTTATGACTCGTGTCCTAAAGGCACGCTTCATTTAACAAATTCACACATCAAAATATTGGATCCCCTAATTGTAAATGAACATCAATAATTAAAGTACACTCATATTACTTCAATTTTTTTTCACTATGCACGTCTTTTTGGTTGGTTCAAATGTATCTTCATCAAGACTAATGTGTGATAGTTGAAGATTTGCAGAAAAGCATGGCATCTTATGTTTGCATTTTTTGTTGAGAAGATGTTGAGCAATGTTTATAACAATTTGTTAAACATCAACAAAATTGGAGTCGTTTATTAATTCTAACATGTAATGCAGAAGAGCATATATCCATCAATAATGACCGAGATCCCAAAAAATAAACACCTATCATTCAATTATCAATTATTGAGATCCGAAATTATCAATATATATCCTTCAATAAGAATATCCTTCAATCATCAAAAGAGAATATGGTTAAAGTCTCATTTCATAGTTTGCAAAGTTTCCTAGCATATGAGATCCAAAAAGCTCAAGCTTTAGATTTTCAGATAGAAATCCTTTGTGATTTGCTTATGTGGTTATCAACTGGATGCTAAACATGCAACAAAAAAGGCCATTATATAATTAGATAACATGAAACCATTTTTCTTAAATGATCATTCTCTGTTACTATAATCATTCTCTTAAAGCAATTATAGATTATGATATTCACACAACATACTTAAAAAAATCTTGCATTATTGGTGCATAGAAAAAAACCAAACTATTGCTTCTTCAAATAAATATACAACCTTCTGTTTACTATTTCACACAACTGGTGCATACACAATGAAAATTTTGCTTCTACATATAAGCAGGCTTCAAGTATTAATGTCGATATATGGCTAGGATTCTTCGCTTTAGTGTTGCAGCTTCTCCTCCTCCTGTTACTGATTGAGATCTAGCAATTGCCGGTGGTGGTAGGGACCCATAGGGAACATATCATCCAAGGTCTAGCTTTGAGCCAAAAATTGCTACTATAGAGGCACATGTCGCTGATGATACGGTTAAAAGAAAAGGTATAGAACCAAAAATGTGGGTATTTTTTTTCTTAATTTAATTACTAAATTCACAACTGATTAAACCTAAAAGAATGATTAAATGGGGAGGGAAATTGATTAAATAACCGAAATAACAGTTGTTTTAGACTATAATTCTCTCCCATCAAAATTTGATACCTCCTCTGTGCCTCCACAACCGACTATAATATAAATAAAATGAAAATTAGAAAACAACCCAAAAAAAGTTAAGTCAAGAAAACAAATAAAAAGGGTTTCTTTTCATAACCCGATGGTTTTTTGTAGTAGATAACTATGCTAACTTCTGATGTTGCTCATTTACCATCTGCATCACGTTCACGATCAAGATAACCAGCATCATCAGCATAAACCCCATTAAATTGATGATGATAACTATCATCATCTACCAAAAAAGCTTCTAACCCAAGCCTCTCCTCATTTCCTCAAAAAAAACACCACCATCCTCTACATCTACTACATCATCCACAGAAGTTTTCTTGTATGTTTGGATCAACTGTAGGCAGAAACAACCGTAATAATGACATACGACATCTTAACAGAAATGGATAGAGCCCACAGCTTTGACAAACCTTTGCCTTCTAAGGTACTAAAAATGGGGATTAATAATAGTTGAGAACTATAAAAATCAAGTTACAATCTACATTGACTACAGTAGAAATCTCCAACTGTGAACATTGCTACATCCGTTGTGAAGGTGTCAACGGGGCTCCGATGGTCTTGAAGCTCTTGAATTATCAGTTGTTTTACTTGCTTCTAGTAACAGGAAGGTAAACACCCTCAGCTGCTAACCAAACATTATCAGGACGCTTGTCTTTTACCCCGCAACCCTGCAAAACATCAGAGCCTATAAATCAATGAAAACATAAATATGGCAACATAAAGAATATCCTTATGTACTTTGCCATTTCCCCACAATTGACTAAGGGCCTGTTCTTTTGTAGGAAAGTATAAATGGGAAAGTTGAGGGAGTTTGGAATCTGATGAGAGAGAAATTGATGTGTAGTGTGTTCTTTTGTAGGAAAGTGGGGTTGGATTGTGGAGTTGGAAAGTTGAGGTGGGTCCCACTCCGTGTAGTGTGTTCTTTTGGTCGAAGAAAGTTGGAGGTGGAAAGTGGTGTGGAGTCCACCAAAATTTAATTTGTTGCATTTATACCTAAACTAAAAACTAAAAAATAAATTAATTACTTAATATATTAACTAATTAATATATAAAATTATTAATTGGTTGCAAATCAAAGCGGGGCCCCGTTTCAGTTTACGCGCCGGAGCAATCAAAGCGGGAAAAAAACAACCGCGTACGCTGCTTGGGGAGGGGAGAGAAGGGCCCATAGCCTACGGATTCTTCTGTAATCCGACCCAAATTCTCAGATTGCAAGAGCCGAGCAAGAATCCAAATGACACACGCCACGTAGGCAAAGAAACCCAAAAACCTCTAACTGCAAAAGAACAGGCCGCAGGAATTCGGAGTAGGATTCTTCAGCAATAGTGATGAACAGTAAAAAAACCGAGATTCTATCCTTATATTTGGACAAAAGAACAGCCCCTAAATGAAAAACATAAAATGGCAAATTAGACTTCTGTCCACACAAAATTTATACATCAAGTACATGCATTTCTTGTCCTTAAAAGGTAAGTAGGTTCTAGGCAGGCCACCAATACATTTAGAGGAAAATTTTCATGCATCAGTCAAAGTGGAGGATAAATTATCCCCATTATTCTTTTCATACATTTACAGAGTCATCCCGCGTGGACACTGTAATTCTATTGTTATATAAAACTTGTCTAACAATACGCAGTTCCGGCCACCACTGGTAGTGATAATTTTTTGACAGCAAATTGAACGTGTTCTTCAGGTCTGCTTCCAAATTGAAAACTTGATCCAACAGTCCATTCACTTTCATTGTAGCCTCCTTCGCTCTCTTTTCCATCTTTTCCAAGAATGCTGCTATCCACTTGAAAACATTTATTAAGAAAGTGAAGAAAAAGAGCACAACAACATTAAGATTACGATCAACTTCTTTATATTGAAATGCACATTATCAAATCAATCTTGTCTTTACATTAAGATTAGATCAACCTTATCTAATCAATCTCCCAAAATAGAAAATTCAGCCAAATGAAATTTGCATTCTATTTTGAAAGCCCAACGTCTTGGCAAGAGTAGGAGCAAGAGAAAAGGACCTCATTTTGAAATGCAGTACATTATCTAAACAATTCGCCAAATTAGACCTCTGCATACTATATCATATATACTATTTGAATATGTTTTGATTCGTCGTCAATTCCTCATTCCATCTGAAGGATAAGCCGAAACAGGAATGGTCGTAGATGAACCAGGAAACTTACACAATGTAAAATTACACTACCAAAATGAGCGCAAAAAAGTTAGCAACAACTGGACAGGGTTCTGACATTTTGAGGCGAGTGTAAAAGAGCTTCTTCAAGAGCTCCTGGCATTTCTCGAGGGAGGGCGGATCGACGATGTAATGCTTGTTGTTCTCCAGGAGCTGCTTGTAGAACGCGCTCTCGCGCTTCGCCACGAATTTTGACGCGTAGCAAGTCTTGGAGTGAAGCGGTGCTAGCTTCGATGCCATCATCTAAAACAAATACAGATCCAAAACACAGTTTAAAGGCGTAAAGTACGAAATTAAAAAACCTACTACCATGAATCAGATCGAAGGAGAAGTAGACAGAATATGGCAAACTGCTAGGAGATTTAGGCTGTGGATCGACTTTTGATGGAGATCGAGTGCATTTTTTTCCCATAAAATTGAAAATTTACCTTTTTAGATTTTTCCCCCTTACGTTCCTCGATTTTGAGCCGACAATCAAAGAAAAAACAATACCAAAAAGATTCAGATTCCTCAAACTTATTTGGTTCGGGGGGAGAGAGATAGAGAGAGCAAAGCTTTGGTGCTCAAAGAGATCTACTGTGGTCTGTGGG
>JAULAV010004773.1:0-7500 GCA_030789695.1 Scilla litardierei | reverse complement strand
AGTAATCCGAGACCTTCTTTAATTCAGCCCCCTCCGGAACAGAACAATGAAGGTTTAAGGGCCCGCCATCGAGCCAGGGGTCTTGCCAGAAATACGTCGAGTGGCCATCTCGAACATTCCGCCTAATGAGCTTATGGGTAATAGGCCGGCTCTTGAGAATGCGCTTCCAGGTGCTTGAGGCCATGGCAGAACTCCTTGCCGCAAAGAGTCCTACATTAGCCGCATATTTACCTCTCAAATGGTGAGCCCAGAGGCCAGATGAGCTGAGATATCGCCAAGCAAGTTTAACTCCCGCAGCTTCATTGAGGTCATCTAATAGCCGTAGACCGACTCCCCCTTCAGATTTCGGCTTACACAAGTCATTCCATGCCCACGATCGAGTGCTACCAAGAATGAATCTCCTGCATGCCGCATTGATTGTTCTCACAACGCTCACTGGCATGCGGTACACCTGGATCCAAAAAGCAACCATACCATATATAACTGATCTAACCAGCTCTATGCGACCCGCAATAGAGAGAAACGAAGAAGCCCATCCTCCCATTTTTTTCTTACATTTATCAATCAATTTCTTGTAATTAATAGCAGTTGGGTACTTAACTGATAGGGGCAATCCCAAATAGGCAGAGAAAGAAGTGGTAATTTTGATTCCAAGAGATTCTGCAAGCAACTCCTTATTCTGGGTCCCTTTGCTAAAAATTCCCGAACTTTTATCCCAGTTTACCGCAAGGCCAGTGAGGGCAGAAAATTCCTCCAGGAGGCTTTTAATACCCAAGAAAGAGGATTTGTTAGCTCTGTAAAATAGTAGCAAGTCGTCGGCGAACAAGAGGTGGGATATAGATCCATTCCGCTTCATGGGAGTAATCTTGCCGGAGTTGATAGCCTTTTCTAATAAAATGGTGAAAGTCTCCATTACAATAACAAATAGGTAAGGGGAAATAGGATCACCTTGATGCAGGCCTCTATTGCTTCCAAAGAATCCATGTGGTGAACCATTTATCATGACCGAGAAGGTGGGCGATGTGATGCACTCCCTGATCCAGCTAATAAACAATTCCGGAAAGCGAAGTTGTTTCATGAAATAAAAGATAAAGTCCCGGTTTACGCTGTCAAATGCCTTCCTTAAGTCCAGCTTCAGGCAAGCTCTCCCCCCCATCGGGTTACTAAAATCCATGATCTGTTCATGTGCTATAAGCGTACAGTCAGAAAGAAGCCGCCCTTTTAAGAAAGCAGCTTGGTTAGGGGATATAAGATCATGGATCACCGCCTTGAGTCTGTTGCAAATGATCTTATTGATAAATTTGTATAGGACATTACAGCAAGAGATAGGCCGATAGTCTCCCAATCCAGATGCATTTGAATTTTTAGGGACCAGTGTTAAGAAGGTATGGTTGATTTGCTTAAGCATACGTCCCGAGGTGAAGAAAGATTTAATTGCTGAAGTAACCTCATCCCCCAAGAGCTCCCAGTTATGCTGAAAAAAGAAGGCATTATAGCCATCAGGTCCTGGAGCTTTGTCAGGCCCAATTTGGAACACCGCCTCTTTAACTTCCTCATTTGAAACCATTTTGCTAAGCCAAGTAGCAGAATTCTCAGTTAAGATGCGTTTCGGTACAATATTGTTGAAGCCGCGTAAATAATTGTTCTGATTAAAAAGCCTCTCAAAAAACAAGGGAGCCTCCACATGCAGGACACCGTAAGTGGCGTTCTGATTTCCCGCATGGTCTACAAGATGGTACAGGTTATTTATGCTGGACCTGGCATTATGCAACTGTAGAAAAATTTTGTGTTCCTGTCTCCAAGAGAGAGCCACTCCTGGCGGCTTTTCTGCTTGTACATATCCTCCTCCATCTTCAGAGCACGGGACAGCTTACTAATCAGCTGTGCTTCACGCATATGTAGATCAACATCATCCTGAAGATTGGGATTCAGCCTGATTTCATACAAATTCCTTCTGCACTTTTCAACTTCAGTGTCAGCTCTGTATTTAATAGCCCATTCTTTGATAATAGGCTTCAGCCTACTAAGTTTTTGAACCAACTGATACATGGGAGACCCATCAATAACAGTGCCCATAAGAGAGGAAATGACATCTTTGTACCCTGGGCAGGAAGACCAAAAATTAAATGTTTTGAAAGGCTTAGGTTTAGAGGGGACCTGATTATGTAAGAAGACCGCCATGGGAGAGTGGTCGCTAGTGCCAGCGTCGAGATAGTCCACATATGATGCAGGGAGAGAATTGAGCCAATCAGCATTACCAAATACCCGATCTAGCTGTGCCGCAATCCGGTCAGCCCCAAAACGATTGTTACACCAGCTCAACCTATTCCCCCTACTCTTCAGCTCCTGCAGACTGCAGCTAGAGATGCATTCTTCATAGTCCCGCACCATATTATCATCAAGCTTCCTTCCCCCCACCTTGTCGCAGGAGTAAAGAACACTGTTAAAATCTCCCCCAACAAGCCAAGGAACATTAATAAGACTGCAGTTAGCTTCCAGCATATTCCATAACCCCTTTCTTTCTTCCATAGAATTGCGACCATAAACTCCAGTGATGACACAAGAGAATCCCCCCATATTATTGCAATAGATCGAAATGTGCTGAGCCGACTTAGACATCAAGCCCACACTCCACACATTGGGATTGAATCCCATAAGAATCCTTCCACCTGACGAGATTTCAAAATTATTAAATAGGATCCAACCCTTCAGCCAACCAAGTGTTTGACATTTATCCATGGACTTGAGCTTAGTCTCAACCAAGATAATTGCAGTAGGTTTCAGTTTCAATATCTTATCCCGTACATCCCTTCTCCACACACAATTATTTAAACCCCTGGTATTCCAAATAAAGACACTCATTATTCAACGGTTTGTTTTCGGGCCAAGGCCATGCTCTTGAAGCCGAGAGCTCTTCCTCGAGGGAGTCAGTGGGACACAGTCAGCCCGCTTTTTAGCCTGCTTGAGATTCTGGCGAACCTGATCCTCTACTTCAAGCTCCCATTCAGGGTTATCCATTGCAATTTCCGCAGTGATAAGGTCCATCTCAATGCTGCAGGAATCAGCAATGAGGGATGGCAAGGGTGTTAGGGAAGGTACACTTACAGAGGATGACACAGCAGGTACTCTTTTGGAGGCGGAATCCATGCCTGTAGCCTTCGGTTGGGTACTGGGAGCACCCGCAGGCAAAGCACCACAAGGCGAGTTCGAAACAGGCTCCCCATCAATGTGAACCCGTCCAATCCCAAGAGCCCCAAACATGTCACCCGAAGGGAGCTCCTTAGTTAGTGAGTCTGCCCCAAGGGAGGAGCTCCCCCGAGAGGACTCTCCCACCTTCGTCACAGCATTTGCATTAGCATTGCCCACAATTGCATCATTTGCCGGTAGAGCAGCAGGATGGAGTTTAGCCGCACTGCGGACTACTCTAGCTGCCTCAGCAACCAAGCCCTGATCAAAATCCAGTTGACTGGTCGGTGGTTCAACCACTCCACTTTTACTTGAAGCCGTTACCTCAATTCCGCTTTCACCTCTAGCCCCATTTCCCAACCCTTGGATTGAAGGGGGCTCCGCGGCAGCCTGACATTGATCAATAGAATGTCCAAAACAGATGCATTTCGAGCAGCTAGGGGGCTCACCCTCAATCTTCACACGAATGGAAAGAGTAGGGCCATCCTCAGTTCCCACCAACACTGAAGGAGGCACCGCTTGTTTAGCATGGATCTCGACAAGGCATCTCGCATAGGACAAGCGGTCTTTCTTTGCAGTCACCTTGTCCAAACAAATAGGCTTTCCAACTAAGGAGGCAATGCAATTCAGAATTTCTAAGGTCCACATCTCCAGCGGGACTCCATGAAGTTGAATCCAAACAGGGATCGAAGAAAGAATGTCACGTTCCAGTTTTGAGACCTGGACTCCATCGTTGTAACACCACCAGACGACCGTCAAACATCCAAGGGCCTCCGTGTAGGATCCTCTCACATTCCCCCTCATCTTGAAATTTGAAACAAAAAAATCCATTATCCCGGCTATAAATTTTCAGGCCCTTCTTGAGACTCCATAGCCTCTCAACCCAAGCACAGATTTGCCCGTAGAACGGGGCCTCCCCCAACACGTAGCCAACCAAGGTGGACTTCCACTGCTCAGCCCCCCTTGCCAAAGCAGCCTTCGGGACCATGGCCATCAAAGTGCCATCCTCTTGGGCGATGGGGGGAACGTAGTTCATACCAACATCACTGTTGTAGGACCTGATGCTAGAACACACATCAGCCCAAGATTGCCTAGCCCCAGAAGAATTGATTTTAATTGCAGCAGGTGGTCTCACAGGTATTTTGTCAAGTACCCTGTGGGCAACAACAGGGCGGGAGCTATTACGGCCAGATCTTCCCCCATCAGCAATTGGCAGCCGCCGAGCGGTCCCATAACTGGAGACATTCCCGACGCCACCCAATCGGGGACCCGATTTCCCCCGCCTAGACCGGCGGTCAACAACCGTCCACTCGCCTGAGGATCTCGAATTGTTTCCACTCCCAATCGCGCGCGACACCAACAGGGAACCGTCGCCGGTGCCTTGGTTGCCCAGCGCCCGGTCGACCTTGCCCAGGCCCTCCGCCTTGCTTGGATCACCATCGCCGCTGTCTCCGAGAGATCCGTCGCCATCGCCTGAGGATCTCGAATTGTTTCCACCCCCAACAGCGTGCAACACCAACAGGGAACCGTCGCCATCGCCTTGCGCCCGGTCCAGGCCCTCCGCCTTGCTTGGATCACCATCGCCGCCGAGAGATCCGTCGCCATCGCCTGGAATCACACCTCCGCAAGATTCGGAGCTCGCCATCATCCGTGTATATATATATATATATATATATATATATATATATATATATATATATATATATATATATATATATATATAGCAATCTTCCGTTGCAAAAAAAACAGTGCGAAAGCCCGAGCGAAATATATTTTTTTTATTTTTTTAAAATTTTTTTTGGGTTGCTTGAACTTCTGCCTATTCTAGAATGGAAGTGGCAGCACATCACTATGAATTTCATAACTTGACTACCTTGGAGTACTAAACAGAATGCTGTGATTTGGGTGATCGTTGATCGATTAACCAAATCGACGCATTTCTTACCATTCCGAGTGGGACAATCTACAGAAATACTTGCAAAGAAGTATATGGAGGTAATGACCTATCATATACCTTTAAAACTTCTTCCTAGTATATGTTGTGATGTAATCGATAACCACGTAGGAGATTGTTCGGTTGTATGGAGCTCCAGTGAGCATCGTCTTTGACCAAGACACCAGATTCACATCTCAATTCTGGAAGAGTCTGCAATCAAATTTGGGTACCAGTCTTAGTTAATGCACTATGTATCGCCCGTAGACTGATGGTCAATTAGAGCGTATCCTCCAGATATTGGAAGACATGTTACGAGCTTGTATACTGGATTTCAAAGGCTCGTGGAAAGATCACCTACACTTGGTAGAGTTTGCCTACAACAATAGCTACCAATCCAGCATTGGCATGGCCCCGTTTGCTGCACCCTATGGGAGGAAATGTCAATCTCCTTTGAGTTGGGATGACATTGGTGATCGAGAATTGTTGGGTCCAGAGATGATTGTTGAAACAGTGGACGTGTTACATAATATTAGGGACAAGCTATGCATTGCACAAGATCGGTACAAGCACTAGGCTGATGCCAAGCGTCGACACTTAGAGTTTCAACCAGGAGATCATATTTTCCTGAAAATATCTCCAAACCGAGGAGTGAAACGTTTTGGGAAGAGAGGAAAGCTTAGTCCAAGATTCATTGGACCATTTGATGTGCTGGAGCGAGTTGGAGAAGTGGCTTATCGTTTAGCTGTACCGCTATCATTGGAGGAAGTACATAATGGTTTCCATGTATCCCAACTGCGTCGTTACGTCAGTGACCCTACTCATGCAGTTGACTACTCCGAGATTACTGTTCGACTAGATTTAACCTACGAGTGCAGCCAGTTCAGAGCTTGGACCGACGATAGAAGACCCTCATGAATAAAGTCGTCAATCTTGTTAGAGTGGTGTGGCATCACGAATCACTTGGAAAATCCACCTGAGAACAGGAAGATGAAATATATGAGAGCTAGCCTTAATTATTTCATGTATCCTAGCACATAGAATTCTGAGTGCGGAATTTTAATAAGGTGGATAGGATGTAACAGCCATTTTCTGTCGTACGTATTTCGTACGTACTTTATTAATGTATTGAATTATGTGTATATTTGTGTTATGTTCTAGTTATTATTCCTTAGCTTGGACTCATGATCGGACCTCGTATTCGTGATCCACACGACTTCGCAATCGCGCTAATATTAATTTAATAATTTTTGGTTAACGTTGAGCATGAGGGCCGAAATCGTAGTAATTTAGAAATCTTAATTACATTTATATTCCTAATCTAATTTTAAATCTAATAAAATCTAAATTTATTACCCAAATCAAATTATTACCCAAATCAAATCTTAAACATCTTAACTAAATATATTCCATAATCAAATCTAATCTAACTAAACTGATTTTCCTACCCAATATCTAAATCTAATTGATTTTATAAATCATGTTTAATTATAATAAAACTTAAATAATCCGAACAAATCCTAATTAATTACTAATCTAACTAATTACTGGTTAGTGGAATCTCCTTCCCCCACAATTTGTGCAACCCCTTCCCCCCCCCCCCCCCGCTCTCTCTCTCTCTCTCTCTCTCTCTCTCTCTCTCTCTCTCTCTCTCTCTCTCTCTCTCTCTCTCTCTCTCTCTCCCCCCCCCCCCTAAAAAAAGAACGGCAGCCTTAACCCTTAAACCCTAAGCAAACCCACACATTGTCTCTCTTCCTCTCGTTAAACAAACTCCGTCATACCCTCGAACTCCTACCTCTCTCCCCGATCATCTTCCTCCCACTCACTTGCAGTCGCAACTCTGATCCCCTTCAAGACCTCCCACCGAAAACCCAAACTCCAAGCGTCCCTCCGTCTTCAAAACTCCCGACCCCGTCTTCTCCTCCCTCAGCCCCCACACAAGTCTACCGGTGTCCCCAAGCTTCCATCCAACCCCTCATGGCCATCATCACCACCGAGCCTCCCTGTCAAAACCCCAAGGGCCCTAAGCAGCAACCACCCTCACCTCCCTTCCACCGCAACCCGCAACCACTTCCTTCTGCCTCTCCTTAGCCTCGACGATCAGCACCTCCAAAGCACCGCCCAAACCCTCAGCATCCGACGCCACCAACCTCCGCAATCTCCCGACCCCTCCTCCTTCCAAAACTCTCGCAACCACAGCCTTCGATGACCTCGTTCCTCCTCAAAACCAAGCCGTAAACTTCATCCTCTCGACCGCTAGCATCACCCCACCCACTGTCACTCGAACCTCCCGCAACTCTCCCCGACCTCGCCTCATAGTCACCCACACCGACAACAACCCCCGACTTTCCTCCTCTCTCTTCAAAACCCGACGACAAACT
>JAULAV010004772.1:0-12999 GCA_030789695.1 Scilla litardierei | reverse complement strand
AATCCCAAGTAGATATGATATGATATGCTCATAAAGATATGATCCAAAATATAATCCCAAAAATAGTGAGGGGGAGGGGGGGTGGACAAAAGTGCATCAGGACCCAACAGAGACGGGCAGCACAACGGCAGGAATGGATAAAGGCATCAAGAGTGCCTAAGAAGGCGGTGCCGCGCCGTCTCCGTCCTGAGGCGGAGGTTGTGGTGGTGGTGGTGTGGGCTGCTGAGCTGGGGTGGAAGCGGAAGCAAGTCTAGTGTGTGTGGAAGTGTGTGTGGGAACCTGCTGGGTGGGCGGGGGTACGCGCGGAAGACGCTCCAGCACCTGTGTAAGGCAGTAGTGGATCTGGGTATCAGGTCGAAGCGTCCAGCCATCGCAGAGACGGTGGAGGACAGGGTCCTAAGGTCTCCTCTAAGACCACTCACCGCCAACTCAAGAGCGCGTATGCTCTGCAGTGTAGTGTCGGGCGGGGGTGGTGCAGAGGGACGCACCGGTCTAGGCTGCGCAGGGCGAGGCTGGCGTACGCGTGTGGAGTATGTAACGGGCTCAGCAGGGAATGGGACAAAAGGTGTCGTGCCTGGAAAAGTGGGCCTGGCCTCGGTGTGAGGCCGGGACACCGGCTGGCGAGAAGTGGAGGCAGCGGCAGCAAAGGAGGCATGCAAAAGAGGCAACGAGGTGGCCAAAGAGGTCTGTGGCACAGAAGTGTGGACAGACGCCACGACTCTCTCGGAGAAGACGGCGGCAGTGGAGACAGAGGAATCTCCCGCTGGGGCAGAAGTGTCCGGTCCAAAAGGTGTAACCCCAGCGGAGATCATGCTAACCATGGTCTCCACGACCGCGGGGAACGAGGGCTCTCCACTCTCAACAAAGGTCTGCGGGCGCTGGGGGAGAGCGGAGCAAAGGGGATCCACGGACAGAGGGCCGGAGGTGGCAGCGGGAGTGGTGGGGACAGCCTCGGAAGTGGTGACAGTGGTGGAAGTGGGCTCAGCAAAAGTACTCTCGACACAGGCAGATGTGGGGACAGAAGTGTCAAGAGCAGTGGAAATGTCAGGAACAGGCTGAGAGGCCACAGGGTCGACGGGGTGGGCAGCAGGCTCGGCAGGGTGTGCAGCAGGGTCTGCGGGAGCAGCCTGGGCAGCGTGGGCAGTGTGGGCCTGCTCGGCCTCCTCGGCCTAGAGCACGTAGGCGGCGGGGATGAGGACATCCATCGCCGGAATCCAGTCAACGTGGGCTGGTGCAATCAGAGTCCGAGCAGGGCTCGGGAGAATCATGTAATCGGCCCCATAGGGGCCGTGCAACCAGACCCAATGACGCTCACCATGCGGACGCAGCATCTTCATCCGGGCCATAACGTCTATTGACAAGGAAGTGGGGCCCGGAACGCGTCGCAGGTTGTCGGGTAGGTCATCGCCGGTCATCATGGTAAGCAAGGTGATCAGACCGTCGCAGCATATCGGTGAGCGAGCGCCCCACCGACACAATGATACGGTCTAGAAACCAAGCCGCAATGTCGATCACGACGGCGGGGACAAGCTCGAGTCCATCCCTAGACAGAGCTCTGGGACGTGTCATCGCGTAGAGCATGTAAAGCTCTGGCGTAGACATCGTGCCCGGCTCATATCTGGCCAAAAAGGTAGTCGCCATGAGGCGCTGGGCAATGCGTAGGCAGGGGTGGACTATGGCCGAGGCCTTGGCCCGACTAGGGTCAAAGGCAGCGTGGTGGCCTGTGATCCGGGCCCAGAAGGCGCCGGCGTCGAAAGAAGGTGGGGGGATGTGGGTAGGGCCGTAACCGCGATCGGCTCCGGGGACTGCGGGCCAAGAGAAAAACGCTCTCATCATATCGAGAGTGACCTGGCACTCTCGATCCATGAACCGGAATGAGCATCCCTCATCGGTCCGGGCGATCGAACTCAAAACCTCAAGTGTCGGGCGGGTAAAAGTATCCGCCGACACTTGAAGGAAGTCGCGCCAACCCACATTGTCGTACAACGTGAGTATCCCCTCGAGTACCCCCAGGCGTCCTAGGTCAGCGAGGTGCGCAAACCTGGAGGGTACGATCGAGCGCTGGGAGATACGCTCGAAGACGGCGCGGTGTGCGTCGTCTCGGAACGTAATCCCGAGCGGCCCGACCAGTGGAGCCGGTGGTGGTGGCTGTGGATCGGCAGGGAGAGGCTGTGCGGGCTGTGGGTGCGCTGCAGGCTGTGCGGGGTGTGCGGGGCCTGTAGGCTGTGCGGGGTGTGCGGGGGAAGGAGGAGGAGACTCTTCCGCCTCGTGGGCGGGGCCGGCGTCATCCGACCTCTTCCGCTTAGCGGAAGGTCTCCTCGTCCGAGGCCGTGTCCGGGGCGGCATATCGGCCCCGAGCGCGCCGAAAAGTGTAAAGTGCGGCGTGTGCACAAAGAGTGGAAAGAGTTTACCCAAACACGCCGCGAGTGCTAAGCAGTGGAAGCGTGCGAAGTCCGCGCCTCCACGAAGTCCTGAGCAGCCCGTAGAAGCTCCCCTGGCCTCCCCTAAGCTCCAAAAAACAACCTGCGCGTGGAAAAGTGATATCAGCGGGTAATAATCAAAATGTATGGAGCAATAGGGGTATAACAGATAGATATGGGAATTGATTCGGGTTAGGGGTTCGATTAATACACGGATCCTCAAAAACTACGCAAAAAGAGAAGAAAATGGTGAAAATAAGCGAACCGGAGGTGATCGGAGACGGGGCTGCCGGCGGCGACTCGGGCGGGGTGCGGCGACGGTCGGCCGGCGGTGGCAGGCCGAGCGGCGGCGCGCGCGGGCGAGTGGCTGTTGGACGAGGCGAGATCGGGCGAGGGGAAGCTGAGGGGGCGCGGGCGAAGGGGTTTTTTCGTTTTCGAAAACTGCGCCCCCTGGCTTTATATTAAAAAGTTACGACTCGGCCGAGTGACATGATCACTCGGCCGAGCGAGGCAAATAAAAATTTCTCCCCGATATCGCTTCGGCCGAGTGGCTTTCCCAGGCTCGGCCGAGTGGAGTAAGTCCATTCGGCCGAGTGACTCAAGCTACTCGGCATGACTCGCCCAAGGAGGGTATCCGTTTCACTCGGCCGAGTGAATATATATACTCGGCCGAGTAGCAGTTATAATGAAATGAGGAAAATAGACAGAGATTTGGGTACAGCAGACTTCCCTCGTTCGTGAGCGGCTCGGCCGGACGAACTTCTGTACTCGGCCGAGTGACTAGTATACTCGACCGAGTGAGCCTTGCATTCTGCTGTTTGTCTTCGTTTAGGCTCTAAACTCCGTCTTTCTTCCTTCAGTCGATTTCATGCTCCTCCTAAGCGTCGAACGCCTTCTTAGGGCGCTCCTCATCGTCTCGTTCAACCTCCTCATGATGATCTACCTATCTCCTCTCCTGTCAAGAAAAATAGGACCCGTTATCACAAAATTTTTGGTCGGATGACTCAAAACACTAAAAACCTCTAAAACGAAAATAAAGAAAAAGCAAAAATAAAGCAAAAACCGTCGGGTTGCCTCCCGACAAGCGCTCGTTTTAGGTCGTGAGCTCGACCCCCTATAATTTTCAATCAATGCGGGATGTTTGGTGCATATGAGATGCACCCGTCAAACTTTCCGGGGAGCGCGCTTGGATTCGAACGTGGCGGCGTAGCGTTCTCCCGCGGTAGTCTCCTATCTCGAATAGTGTTGGGGGGAGGCTCCCCCAAGCTAGCATTTGCCCCGGCCAACGGCTTGACCGGCGGTGCCGATTTCCGTACCGGCGGAGCTTTCTTTGGAGACTTTGATTTCGAGAGCTTGCAGAGCTCTCGAATCCTTGCGACATCAGCGTCGCCTTCATCTTCATCAGCGGAGAAGTCGGGGGCTTCATCATTAATCTTTTCATCTTGGCCTAAATCCGGGCCTTCATCAAATTCTTCATCAAAAAGGGCACCAATTGAATGAGGAATCGCCTCCTCTATCACCTCATCAAGGAGGTCCATATAATCGAGCTCCTCATGGTAAGGCATGTGCTTCATTGCCTTGGGAATGTGGAGCTCCACCTCGATGTTTCCGACGTTTAAGGTTAAGGTACCTTCGCGCACGTCGACGATGACTCCGGCGGTGGCGAGGAATGGGCGCCCAAGTATCAATGAGGTGTCTCCCTCCTCCTTAATGTCCATGATGACGAAGTCACATGGCAAGCATATTCCACCCGGGACTTGAAGTGGGATGTCTTCGGCAATCCCCACCGGCCTTGTTATCCGTCCATCGGCTAATTGAATGCGCATGTCGGTGGGTTTCAACTTTGTCCCGGTGTTAAGCTTTAAGAACATGGAGAGGGGCATGAGACTCACACTAGCCCCAAGATCGACCAACGCCTTTTGAAGAGGCACGCCGCCCAACGTGCAAGGAATCCGAAAACTCCCCGGATCTTTAAATTTTTCCGGCTCCTTTTCTCTCTTGGTGAACCAAGAGCCCTCCTCGGCTAGCATGATCTTCTCCTTCCTCTTTCTCCCCGAAATCAAGTCCTTCAAGAATTTGGCATATGTGGGGATCTCGATGATGGCGTCAAGGAAGGGAATATTTAGGCTAACTCCTCTTAGATACTCGAGGAATTTCGCTAGCCTTTTCTCCATTTTCGCTTTCGCTAGTCTTTGGGGGAATGGGACCGGTGGCATGAAGCGCCTCTCCTCAATTAATAGCTCCGCCCTAGATTTCTCCTTGTCTTGTGGCTCCTTCTCCTTTTCAATCTCGACTATCGGCTCAACCGGCTCCAAACTTTCCTCCACGGCCTCCTCAATAGGAATCATGGCGGGGGTGGTGTCCTTCCCGCCTCTAGTAGTGACGGCAACTACGGCGTTGATGTGGCCCGTGTTGCCCCGTGGGTTTTGCTCCGGTTGCGCCGGCAATCTTTGAGTGTTCCGGTTGAGCAACGCTAATTGCTCCGATATTTGAGCCACTACGGTATTGAGGGATTCTTGCCCCGCCTTCAAAGTAGCATTCACCTTATTTTGCTCGACCATGAACGCCTCCACTCTAGTTTCGAAATCGGATCGTTGTGGAGTTTGTGGAGGGTTTTGGTTTTGATTCCTCCACCCTTGGTTGTATCCGGGAGGCCTATAAGGTGGGACTTGTTGCTTTGGTTGGAAGTTTTGTTGTGTAGGTCCCCTCGGCGGATAGTATTGTTGTTGGGGTGGTGGTGGTCGAGCTTGATTAGGCGGTTGTTGTGGCGGGTTCAAAGCTCCTTCATTGTTGGCGTAGGAGAATCCCGGGTGATTTCTTGCGGCCGGATTGGACCAATAACCTTGGTTCTCCGCAACATATTGCACTTGCTCCAAGGATCCTTCTCCTTGCTCTCCTCCCGAATACATGGCTTGAGATTGGTCTTGCCAATCACTCATTTGGCTTGCCGGCGCGGAGGTGGAAGGGCTTCCTTGGGGCTCCGTGATGAATTTCTCCAATCTCTCCATCACCTTGTGGAGAGAATCAAATTTGCTCGTAAGCTCCGCTACGGCCTTTGCCTCGTAGATGCTAGTCGGCTTTAAGGAGGACGTAGAGTGTCCTCGCTCATCGCCCCATTGTTGGTTATTAGAGGCCATCTCCTCAATTAGGGCCGTAGCTTCCTCGGGAGTCTTTGACAAGATTGCACCATTCGCCGCGGCATCAATAATTTGTTTGGTCCCCGGTTGGAGACCGTTGTAGAAGCTATGCACTAACTCCCAATCTTCTATACTGTGGTGCGGGCACTGGTGCTGCAAATCCTTAAATCGCTCCCAAGCTTCATAGAGCGTCTCATGTGGTCCTTGCTTGAAGGACATGAGAGCGCTCCGGATCTTCACCGTCTTGGATGGCGGATAGAATTTATCAATGAATGCATCCGCCAACCCGTCCCAAGAGGTGAAAACTCCGTCAGCTTGCGTCCTCAGCCAATAGAGCGCTTTGTCCTTTAGCGTGAAGGGGAAGAGGCGCAGTCTGATGGCATCGATCGGGACCCCCGGCATTTGGAAAGTGGCGCACTTCGACAAGAATGATTGGATGTGGTAGTGGGGGTTCTCGTGAGCGTTCCCATGAAATGGGTCTTGTTGCATCAAAACCACCAATCCCGTCTTTAGCTCGAAGTTCTTGTCCGCCGCCAACTCCGGCACGGCGATGGATGACGTAGTAGAAGAGGTCTTAGGCCGAAGCCTATCGCGAATAGAAATTATTCTCGCCATTCTCTCCGCCAATTCTTCGGGAGTTTCCCGGTTGGTCATAAACCGCCCTTCCGGATATTGTCTCCTTTCCGCTCTGAGTCTCCGCGCGGTACGTTCGATCTCGGGATCGAATAATAAGGCTTCGGGGTCCGCCGTAGATCTCGTGTACATGCACAGGGAAAACAGAGTTTCAAAGAAATGATTAGTACCGTGGAAGGGTTAGGTAAGAATAGCAAAGGAAATAATAATGGTAAAAGAAATAAAATAAAAAGAAAATAAAAGAAAGAAATAGCTAAGGTGAAAAAGAATCAAACGCAATCGCCTCCCCGGCAACGGCGCCAAAAACTTGGTCGCGCCCCGGCGTACACGTCCCGAGGCGACGGTTGTAGTTTTACCGCAAGCGCACGGTGTAGCGGCGAGCGGGTATCGAACACAGGGAGGACGAATGACCGTGCTTGCTCCTAATCAACCTGGCTATTCAGAGGGATAATTGCCTTGGGCGATCCTGTCACAATCGTCAGACAAAAGTGCGAAATATCAAATCAAATAGAAAACGCCTAGGGAATGGGGAATCCCCACTACTCACCGTATTTCACAATTGTGGTTCGCCGGTATCGAAATCGCTAGGATGAGAATTTGGATGAACTAGTTGCAACTAAATGTGGAACCAGGCTCACGCTCTCGCGCTGTTGCCGGTCTATAGCTATCCTAGGTTTGGGTCCAATCTCTTGCAAACCCGAGCCTAGGGAAGCTAGCATTAGGATCAACATCATCCTCCAATTGCGCACCGAGCCCAATCTCTTGCAAACTCGGTCCACAATCTAGATTAGGATAGTTCCTACCCGTCCAATCTCTTGCAAACGGGTATCGGCACGGAATTGCAACCGGAGATCCTAGCATCGGTCCAATTTCTTGCAAACCGATACTTCGAAAATCCGACTCCAACCCAAGTCGGATTTCTAGATCTTCCTATCGAATTGGGATCCAATCTCTTGCAAATCCCAATTGATGTGAATACCTAGCTATCCGTAGTAATTCGATCCCAATCTAATCCCCAATAACAATCCTAGCTCAATTTCTACCAATTCAACACAAATACGAAATTGGGCTTGTAGGGTTCATCCCCACGCCCCAAGACGTGGAGACTACTCACTAATCATAGCAATAGCACAATAATTGGCAATGAAATAGACAATGGAATTCATCACAACAATGATATAAACAATAAAAATAGAGTTTTTGGGGAAGAGAAGTGCAAACCAATGTAGATCTTCAATCAACCCAACAAAAATCCAAGTTTTTCTCTTCTCCAATCACAATTAATAAAGCTAAAAAGTAGACTCAAAAAGCTGCAAAAAATCTGAGAGGTGGCTCCTCAAACTAGGGTAAAAACAGAGCTTAAATAGCCCCAAAAATCGTCTAAAAATCCTGACCAAAATGCCCCTGCACAGCCTGTTTTCCGCAAATTTCGCTACAGGCTGCGCATCGCACTCGGCCGAGTGACAAAAGTCGCTCGGCCGAGTGAAAACCCTGTCAATTTTCCAGTAAGTCGGGGGCTTCAGGGGTCTTCAGTTCGGGGGCGGCTCGGCCGAGCGAGTTGTCGTCACTCGGCCGATGGCTTCACTTCACTCGGGCGGACAGGATTTGCCACTCGGCCGAGTGGGTCTTCTGAAGCTCAGATGGCCGAAAAACAGTAACTTCGATCTTTTTGAGGGCCTTCGTCTGGGTGCCACTCGGGCGGACGTGGTATCGACACTCGGCCGATGTGGTCTCCGTCGCTCGGCCGAGTACACATGGAAGTCGTGTCTGAACGGGTCGGCCGAGCAGTGTCTCGCTGGTCGGCCGAGTGGCTCCTCCACTCGGCCGAGTGGGACACAAAAAATGCCCAAACTGGTCGTTTTGGCCTCCTCGTCGCTCCGGCGACGTCCATTCTTCTTCCGCTCCTCTCCAACAGCAAAATACTCCTCGGGGAGGTCGTCGGTGGCCGTCTATCGTGAGCGCATCTCATGATCACTCCAAATCGTGCCAAATCACCTGAAATGCGACAAAAACAACAAAGCGTGAAAAGCATCGCAATATCGTCGATATATCGTGAAAAACATGATTTGGGCGATCTAAATGGCATGCAAACATGCGGAAAAAAGGTGTAAAATAAGGAGTGATCAGGGAGCGCTTCGGTCAGACACGGGGCGGAGCGGGGTGCGGAGCGGGCTTTGGTGCGGGGCTTGCAGCGAAGCGGGGAGCGGCGATAGCGGAGCGGACGACCGGTCTGACCGAGAGTTTCTCTCGGTCGGGCACGGGGCAAAGCGGAGCGGCGGCTGTGCAAGCGGGCGAAGCGGATGAGCGGGCGGGGGCTCTCGGTCTGAGCGGGGAAAACGGCCTCGTTTCTTCGGTCGTGCGGCAGCAGCTTGTCGCAACGTTGCGACGAATCGTCGCAACGTCCAATTTCAAGTTTGGAAGAGGCTAGGGCTAATTTCTTGCAAAAATAGGTCTTCCTAGGGGTTGCTTATATAGTATAGATGGGTTGACTTGGTCTAGGGCTAAATCTAATAGGATTAGAAGTTCAAAAAGATTTAAAATTTGAAATTCAATTACTCCAACTCATCCAAGGGTTTGACCTGGTCCAAATGAGCTGGAAATTGGCTCAAAAATTCTTTAAAAGGTTTAAAACTTAAATAAATTTTATTTGGCCGAAAATAATTTATAAATTAATTATTAAAAATAATATAAAACTCGTAAAAATTATAAAAGTGGTCAAATAAACTCCAAAAATTATGAAATAAATATCGTGGTGTTCGTGGCGACGAATGTGAGCTAACTAAGAAGACGGATCTCAGATTCGACGTCGGACGACGAAACTAAAAATAGAAACGTCTCCCGTCAAGAGTGAGAATCGTCACGTCTCATCGAGTAAGTTTAAATTGTGGGAAACGACTCGGGAAACGTCGTTCCAAATTAGTGCCACTATTTAATACTCTCAGAGACGTTCACAACGGCATATCACACGAAAGTGTTCACAAACGAACAAAGTCTAAAACCACCACGTGCACGGCCAAAAGCACGTGCACGAAAAACGTACGACGAAAAGTGGTCGTTACAAAGTTACCCTATCTATCACCTGATCAAACTTTAATGAGAAGTTTTAGGAAATTTCTCATAGGAATCATAAACTCCTTTAAGCAATCTGTTTGATTCAAGTATATGGTGGGTTTTAAAATGTGGTCCATGAAGGGCGTTTAATCCATGACATAGAGAATTATAAATGTTAATGCTATCCTTTCACAGAAATCAAGAAATTTTTCAATATATCAGCTCCTGCTAACATGAGTATGTGTTCAAAAATACTTTGTTGGAAAAGAAAGGCATATTTCTCACTGATCATTCCGCCTACTATGACAATCAAATTAGAAATCTGGTAATTATCGATGAAGTTACTATCATCTTAAGTATAAAAAGATGATTACCTTTGTCAAAAGATCTTACATGCTATTTTTTGTATTAACTGAGAAGAGTACTCCGATGCAAGAGAAAGTGCTAGTATCCCAAACTGGAATCAGAGCCTTGTTTTTTAAAGAATAAACGCATTATGTAACAAATCTAAATCACCAACTACAGGAAATTCAGAAACAACATAACATTATGTCTCACTAATCAGTTATCATACCCAATCCAAAATAAAAGGTTTATTTTTCAGTTCAGATGAAAGGATGTATCAAATATGATTCCATGCATGATGATAACATTCATTGATATCATTGCAGGATATCAAATATAATTTTCAAAATAAAGTTCAGCATAATGTTTATTATTGATATCATTGCAGGATATCAAATATAATTTTCAAAATAAAGTTCAGCATAATGTTTATTATTTTCAAAATTGTTAGTATTTTTAAAAAAAATCAATTTTGAAAAAATTGATGAAATATAAAGGTAGTTTTTTTTATTCTAGCCCAAAAAGTATTATCAAATAATAATAGTTCCCTTATTCAACACCTTCTTCTTCAGTGCATCAGCTGTTAATGGAAACTGAGGGCCGCCAGAGATTATTTCACCCTGTCGCAAGGAAGGTATATCAAACTGAAAAGCCAAATGTATTCGTAGCAGTTGGAATATCAAAGTATAGATTACGATGTAAATGTCGGCTAAGTATTCAAGATCCAAACTTAGTATGTGAATGACAAAAATGAGCTAAACCAAGCAAGATATTCTCCAAATTTTGCTTGAAGCATTCTTTAAGATGTCTAGCTAGATCCTGATTTGGGCTTTAAGACCAGGATTGCACTGTATTCATGGCCTCTTTTTTTCAATTACTTGGCCAAGTCAAAGATTTCAGAGAGTTATACATGGGCAATTGATCTGTCTGCCCTTAAAATGATTAATGTGGTGAATTATCAAATCGACTCAACAAAAGTAAGATTTCTGTAGCTAATCCAATAAATAACTAAAGACTGGCCGTAACCAATGTGTTGTAATAAAAAGATATCCATGAATGAAAGCAGAAAAGCATCAGGTTACTAAAACCCCATAAATTTATTCATAACACTAAACTCACCTTAACTCAATTGGTGTGGCAATTACATTGGCAAACATTACGCTGGGAGCATTGCACCAACTCCCCAACAATGCAATAGCCATTCCACATATAAAAAAGGAGACCCCTGTCAAAAACCAAACCTATTTAACATTTAGACCAGAAGCACTCCGATATTCTCTTCATTAAGTATAAAACTTACACCAAGATTAAAGCTACGATTCTCTGATATAGCTTGCGAGGAATTTGTAGTTTTCTTATACCAAAAGGTATCAGATGAAGACTAACAATCTTTAAATTATGCACATACAGAGACTATGCAATGAGGGACGGCATTAAATTGGATTATGATGACAGTATTTAACTGCCTATGAAAATCTGACACAAGGAAGAAAAAAGAAAGGAAAAAAGATTTGGGAACACAACTAATTAGATGTGGATATATAACTATGTGCAAACACATGCATTTAGCACACACATGACAAATCAAGGTATACATTAACAAACTTAATTGGCAAATTTGTTTGATAAATGGAAAGGTGTTTGTCAATTGAAATAGTGTTATGGAAGAATCATAAAGTGTCACCAAATGCCTGATTGTACAAAATCAAACATTCTAGGCCTTTCTCAAGTGACAACGCAATAGTAATGAGAAATATTGGTGTTGTTATCTTCATTTCCAGTACATTTAATCAACTTTTTTATGCTTAAAAAGCGTTGCTAGTGGGGTTCTATTTTGTTGATCATGGGATCCTTTTTCATATAAGATCACACCTGGGATATGCTTCAAATAAGCATCAACATCTCCTAACCATACCCATCACAGTTTAGTGACTCTTCAACACTTCTTGAGAGTCGGTTTTAAAGTGACAGATGCCAAATGTAAGCTATGGATTCTTGGATGTACAATTGCTCTGGATCAGAGTTATATAGCATTCACCTATTAAGCATTCTAAGCTAAGAAACACGGTTACTTCAATCATCAAGCCATGTTGTATCGGATACGTGTCAACTACGTGTGTCAGACATAGATATTGAACATGATACTTTCATTTTTAATATACTTTTTTAAGAATTTGCTTTAGTGTTAGTGGATCGTGTTGTCCTGTATCGGTATCGATGTGTTCATGCCCATGTAACATAGATTCTATGTCTATCAAAAAAAACATAGCTAAACATAGCTGGAAACTTTTGAGAGCACATGAACACATGTTTGCGAGATACCTGAAGTTTGAACACCCAGCACACCACACTTGTTAATACCTAAAACATGAACTCCAAATTGTTATTTAATTTCCACTAAAAAATTTAGTTCCCTCAAAATTTAGCTCCCCCATTGAATTTGGTATAGCTATAACTTTGGGGTTCTGAGGAAAGCATAGAAGTGGATTGTAGATGCAAATCAATATCAAAGAAACAGAGGCCACGTGATTTTAATAATGAATGAATTTTTACATAATTACATAATCTATCGTTGATGTGAAGCACGTAAACACTAAGTAGATTCTTGAATCTGATGGGCCTAAGAACCATAGACATTGCAATGAGAGAAAAGTGCATAACAATGTAGCCAGTTTCTAGATGTAGAAGATTAAATGCCATGCCTTTGTATCATACAACTTGAGAAAGAATCATGACTTCGGAACAAACAACTTGCTCTCCAAGATCGAAGCAATAGCAACACTCAGCTTCTTGTTCACATCAGGATTGAGGCCTCCAATAGAAACCAGTTCACCATATGTAGCAGGCTGCTCTGTTGCACTAAATGCCATTGGCACAAATCCTTTCAGCACTATCATTACATACTGTCAACAAAACAGCAAAGAACAACAAAAATCCTTGTAACTTTCCCATAGTTAACTTAGATAATTAACACAGATAACTTCCCCAAGAAAATTGACATTCCGATTTAAATTCTATAAGACGCATGAAAGAGTTAGCTGATAGATCAAATAAATTAAAAGGGATGGAGTCGAGTAACGTGTATCAACAATCAACATGCTATTTGGGACGGGGATGAATAACTTAACTTACTTAATTTTATTATGAGCTGTGAGGTCTATCAGGGCCTAAAAGCAATCACTGGCCATACATGACGACAGATTCCTTCGAAGAAGTTTCAGCCAGTGCCTCCCCAGATCAAGCGGTGGCAATTAATTAAAATAATAATCATAGAATAATTGCAATTGAGAAGAGAAGAATAGGTGGAGGCCGGTGAGGTTACCATATTAAGGAAGGTCGGTGGCGGCTTTGGAGGCAGCTACAGCAAGAGAAGCAGAAGTTGGGGATGATCTCCTCGATGACAGCGGTGCCAC
>JAULAV010004770.1:0-24954 GCA_030789695.1 Scilla litardierei | reverse complement strand
TATATTCACACACATGCACCTTCCCCCATATGTCCAAAGACAATGTGAACATCCCACTACTCTATCCATACAAGGATAGACATTCACACATTGGTGCATTCCCCACATGAAACCCAACTGTAATTTATAGATAGTAGACCGCATACATCCACTCATATCACTTACGTACATATCCCCAAGCACACCTCTACAAGGTATATATCCCCACTAGCTTATGTGTACCCACTAATATACATCCACGAATAAACATGCACGCATCGCCTATATATCAGAATCACACAAGTATAACACATACCTACACACATATCCGTATCATGTATCTATAAAGAGACAATATATGTATACGCTCAAGTATTCACCCACCTAGTATATACACCCATGCATATCTATATACCACTACAAGAATCCAGAATACATGTAACATTCATGCCATTCAAATATACGAGTATACCGCAACATATATAATTCAAATCACTAAGCACAACAAATGCACTTATACATAGGGGTTCACACAGTTATAGATACATGCATACTTCCACACCATACATCTATAGTATAATACACTGTAAGGTTCATTCTCGGACTCTCCAAAGCTAGGGGTGCAAGGGTGGACCACTTACGGCTTTAAGATCACTACCCACCTTAGGGCTAATCTATCTCAATCGCCTACTGAAGCATTACATGTACTATCCTTACGCACATCGCAGTGCGGTGACCTGCATGGGCTGCCAAAAACTGTCACGCCCCGTTCTCCAGAATACCCGACATCTAAATTTTTTTGTATCCTGAAGAGTAAGGGTGATGAGAGAGTAAAAGAGAGAGAAAGGAGAAACTGAACAAGCAGGCCATAGCGCACATGCTGTGATAGTACAAGTGAAGCTTCACAGTAACATCAAAACAACCTCATAAATAACATGGAAAACAACAACATTTCATATATTTAACAACTTCCATTAATATACATTCTCCAAGTACACCACTACATATACACCGTCACTCTCCACCTCTCAAGACAACCATGTCATACCACAACCTACAGCTCACACCAAGTGCTATACCTGAAACCCAACTCCAAGTCATCAATAACCATACTGCCACTGTTACATAAAAAATAGGGAGGAGCACGTCAATGCGTGCCCAAGTAGAAACCAACTTGGATTTGGAATATCGTTTTTAAGGTTATCAATCCACAAAGCACGGCATGAGAAATAAGACATGTAACTAAGTAAAATATGGAAGTAATTAGCCAAGTAAGAGGATCATACCTGCGGTCCAATGTCGAGGTACTACAAGAAAAGGGTTAGCACGAATAATAATAATAACACAAGTGTTCAAGCAACGAATATCTAATAAGATAAGTGCAAGTGCCTGAGGCATGACACAGAGTCACAAAGAACAGGCAAAGGGAAGGGAAAGTGCTGCCATCAGAAGGAGTAACACACAAATTCTTATTTTATTATTTATAATTGACTTAATTGGAACTTGGGTAAACTGTGTGATACCAGGACCTGGACTTCACCCCAAATTTGGGGTGAATATAGCACACAGCGCAGTGGACACGGACACTGTACGACACCGGGCCTCTCAGCTCCCCCATCCCTGGCATGAGTAAGGATCTCTACATAATAACACAACCTCTGTATGTCCCCTCCACTCCCAGTAAAGGCGAGTGGGTATAAATATCCCCTTCACTCCCGGTAGAGGCAAGTGGGTATATCATCACATATCACATAATCATTTCCCCCCAACTTCTCAGTCCAAGCCTCATATCCACAATTTACTCCAATCCCACATAAACCCGGGTTTTGCTAACTCACCCTCCTTAGAGAGGATTGAGAAATTCTAAAACCTCATTTAACATTATATATAGCACTGAAGGGGACACGTTGCATGGTTTCACATTCTACACTCATACCAACACGGGTCATGCACCCAAGTGTCATGCCCTTTATCATAGCCATTTCAATTCATTATCCATTTCACATTGAACCATGCTTTTCATGACCCCATCATCACTAATTTATAACATGCTTAACAATACATGCATATATAGCTCATTTTGCGGGTTTCTCTACTTTTGTTTCATTGAAGCATTTTCACAAACACGTGCTGGGCATGACATACATGCCCATGAGCACATTAGCAAATCCATTGGAACATATACCTAGAATCTACCTTTCATGTAACAACAATAATCATGCACTATAAAGAGTGAATTAGCAATGCTACACAAATCATAACACCACTTTAGTACTTTAGCTTGCTGGAATTTGCAGAAGTTGACAATACATGGGCATATATCATCAGGTTTTATTGAGAATTTGACAAAATGTCCCAAATGAAAGTTATAGATATACCAGTCCTGGATTCACAGATAAAATTTCAGACAAAAATATTTAGTATATGATTTATAGTGAATTATTTGGTAAAGTGTGTCAAATCTGTTTTTCAGACAGATTTCAGGGTCTGTATTGAAAGCCAATTTTGGGCATGCATTAGCCAGAAATTTGACATATAAGCACTGTGATGAATTTTTAGAAAAACTTGTTAACGTTTCAACAGGACCAAGATCATAAAATTCCATTGTGTGTGCAGGTGTTTAGGTCAATTTTGCCAATCTGTGTCAAAACTTAAAATCTAACAGGCATGTTGTAAAGATGGAATTTTCTTCCTAATTTCTGAATTAAACATATATTAAAATATATAATTTTGGGATAGAACTTCAAGATCTACATGTACATATTTTTTTCGAAACCATATTCAAGCTACAGTAACCAGAATTGAAGCTACAATAGACATCAGAATTTCAGAATTCCAAAGGAGTTGGTTTTACTATGAATTTCAAGGGATAATTTGTAAAATTGAAACATGGCTCATGAATTTTCACCATCCTTAATACATATTAAGTTAAACATGCTATAAAAATATAATAGCAAGAATCAATATAATTGAATTCCAACTCCAAGAGGATTCCTACCTCAATCTTGATTTTCTTCTCTTTTCCTTCTCTTCTTTCTTCTCCACCTTCTTCTCTCTTGCATCCACTTGTGTTTCATGATTTTAGGAGGCTAAATTATGGTTTTAGATTGAATTAATTTGGATAAAATAGGGAGGAATGGCCGGCCTAATCTTGGGGGAGATGGGGAAAGAGAAAGGGAGAAGAGAAGAGAAGGTTTTAGAAAGAAAAAGAGAGATTTCTAAAGAAATTTCTACACCCTCCTTAGCTTTTCCCATAAGCTATGTACAAATCAAAATGACTAAAATACCCTTCCAAAAATACACTCCAACTTCCATGTATTTACAAGTTTTCTATTACTTTATGCACATACAACTTTAGTATGTACTCACAGCAGTTTTAGTCCAAATGACCGTTTTGCCCCTAACCTTCCTAAAAATTTACGGGGGTTGCCATTGACCCCTAACCCCTTTCACACTTGCATGGATCTTCCTACACACATCCACACACATCCATGCGTGCATACATGTTTCACACACACACACGTCTAACACATTCCTGTTGTTTTATACCCACGACGTCATTTGCACTTCTCCCTCATTTACATTTCACAGTCTCTTCCCTTAGCCACGTAGGCCTAATCCCCTTGCACTACGTCACATACATCGATATCTACTTTTATGTCATGCCCACGTATGCATCGTAGGTAGAAATACCACGTGTATACAGCAGAATACACGTATAGGTCAAAACAGGGCATTACACCAGATTAAGAAACTACTCACTAATCATTGCAAGAAATTCAATACAACAAAATATAACCATCAAAATTATAATCAAGCAATAGATTAGAGAAGCAAACGATCGTATTAACGCAATATTAAAGTATCAAGGCGATCAAGAAACTTACAAAGCAAAATAAATTCTGAGCAGTCAAAATCCCTAAAAATGCTTAAGAAAAGGAGATTCTTGTTTTATGGGAAACCTAGGGCTATATATACATATTGGCAAGATGCCATGGAATATTCCCACAAGAAGACAAAAATAAACGTCTAACCGATCGGTTGAAACATCAACCGATCGATTGAGACGACCGTTTGACTTGGTCTTTAGCTTCTGAAGTACTTCACCCGATCACTGAACCGATCGGGTGAAGTCGTTGAACTCTCGAGCTAGGGAAGGAATGCTATAGGCGACCTGATCGGTTGACAAGTCAACAGATCGGGTGGCTTTTGGCATCAAAAATAGAGAAGACTGTCGCATCCAACTGATCGCAGAACTGATCGGTTGGGGTCTTCTTCATTGCTACTTCTCCTCGGGTCAGATACGGTGCACGAACCGATCGGGTGGGTCTGTCCACCCGATCCGTTGAGTGCTGATACATGATATACTTTGACGTTTGGCCCTCAAGATCTCGTGTGCACTTTCCGTTGCTCCGAGGACTCATGATGTGGGCTATGTATGTCCCTTACGCTGGCAATCTCTTGAAATAGCACTCAAACAGAAAGAAAGTGAAAAGAAACTAAAAATCACAAAAGAATAGATACGAAACAACGGAAAACAACAAGAAATCACGAAGAAGGCGTGCGTGAATATATAAAATATAAACGCACGTCAAAATCCCCCAAGCTGAACCCTTCCTCGTCCTCGAGGAAGACAAGTAAGAGTAGGAGCTTGGAGGGAAAAAATAGAAAGGAAGAAACAAAAAAAATAAAACGAAACCCTAGATCACCCGTCAAAGCCAATGAAAACCAACACGCCACACTAAGCAAGCATGCGATAAGCATATCACTAAACCCAGGAATGTGAGTCCATACAAGTATCGTGGGTCCACGCGGTGAAGCACGAGTGAGTGAGGCCGTGAGCTAGCAGACGGTGTAACTATCTAAATTGTGCAATAAAGCTCCATATACTCATACCCATAGAATGACCCAAATATCAAATCAACTCGAATTAGCGGTGAATTGTAGCTCAAGCATGCATGAGAATAGAGTAAGAATTGAAGCATATCATATGTCAGGGACTCTACTGCTAGGAACTAGGAAATCGCAGCACGATTGCCAAGATGATTGCGAGAAAAATTCCTATGCCAAGTGTGTTCGAAGACGAAGGGGGTTGAGAAGGTGTGGAGGAGAGCACTCGGTGCAAATTCTCGCCTTCCCTTTATTCATAGCGATAGGAGTAATATTCACATCAGGGAAAATTTTTTGGGTTTTGGATATTTGTATATTTTTTTCATTTTTGCTATACATATTTTTTTCTTTTCTCCCTTTTTTTCTTTTTTTTATTTTTTTGGATTTTTGGCAGTGGGATAATGAAAAGTGTGCACTCCTCCAAATGGGAGAACGATGCACGACGAGGGGATCTGCACCAAGTAAAAAAAGAATTCGAATTCTAAACACTTGGCAAAAGAAAAAAAATTCGCAGATCAGAACATAAGCAAAATGGGCATTCTAGTCATATTAGTAGAGTCCCAACACATGCAATTTGAAGCATAATATATATAGATTATTCATGCATAAAGAAGCAAACAGTGGAGGCAATATACCGCATATTCGAAATTGAAGCATGATAGTCTAGGGGTCATCCAAGGGCAGGCATATAAAACAAAATCACAACGTAGAAGCACACCAACTAGCTAGTCACAACACACAACTCACACAAACTTGAAGTGAACCCACAAAGCATAAAACGCAATAGGACTCGGCTTCCTAGGGTTAGTGAAAGTGATTATTGTAGCTAAGCTAAGTGTGTGTAGGGTTCCGTGGCAGTTCATCATGTGGGGTGATCTCTGGGAGAGGGAGAATAAAAGGATGGAAAGAAAAAAGAAAAACACGATGAAAACGACTCAAAAGTAACGGGAAAGAGACAAGACTGACGCACAAAGTGTGACTCTCCCAAGCTGAACATTGCATTGCCCTCATTGCAATATGAGTGAATGCGGGAGGGCAACGATAGATGGGAGGGGAGTTGCGCCGACACAAAAAAGTGAAAAACATGGAAAACACACAAAACGAAACAGAAAAATAAAGAAAATAAACACTCAAACCAACTATACAAAAACACATACATACGAACACACAAAACAAACACTCGATAAACAAATGACACGACAGCAGTCACAAAAAATTGATTTCCCCCAAGCTGATCATGATAATGCCAGAAAAGGATGTAATCATGGTGAATCAGAAAAAGATGGCTATGGGAAAATCAGATAAAAGAAATCAAAGTGCAGGAGCGATGGGGTCCTCGTCCTCCTCGGAAGAGAGTGGAGGGGTATGGAAAGGAGAGGTGACAGGTGTGCGGAGAAGTGGGGAAGGAGGTGGAGATGGTGGATGAATGGGCTCAGTAGGGATATGGACGATGGGTGGGGTGTCGGTGGTAACGGAGGATGGATGGGATACAATGACCAATGAGGTGGGTGTGGGTAATGATCTCGCGCGCACATCGGGCTTCTTGCGGTGCGAGTAGGTGGTGGTGATAGATGTAAAGGGTGGTGGTAGTGTGGGATCAACGGTAGTGGTGGTGGGTGGAGAAGAAGTGGTGGGAAGAGAAACGGTGGTGGGGGGAGGGGATGATCGCCTAGGGGGTGATGGAGGGGGTGATGGGGTGAAGATGGTGGTGGAGGACCGTGAATGTGTGTAAGAAGGTGGAGAATGGCGGCCACGTTTCGCTCGAGAGCGAGGAAACGAGGATGTGATAAGAAGGAAGTGGATGGGTCTGAGGAGGTGAAGGAGGATGCACCTATGCGTAGAGCAGCCAGCTTAACCTCAAGAGCGAGGCAGGCAGAGGTGGCCTGGCAGACAGCAGAAGTGGTTCCAGCGGTAGTGGTCGTGTCGGCACCGGAGGCAAGGCCAAAGAGGGCCGTAGTAAGTGCCTCAGAAGAAATAGTGAAAGCAGCCGGGGTGGTGCCACTAGGTCCAGCCCCGGTGTCCTCTCTGAACGCGGGGATGTCCCGCTTGCTTAAGTGGATGGCAGGGGAAGGTGGTCTAGGTGCGTCAGGGAGAGGAAACTGTAAATGTAACCCCCCAACAAACTCAGGATCAGGAGGAAACGACCAATCTGCCTCAAGGTGAATAGACATTCGGCCAAGATTTGGCAGAATGGTATATGGTGCTGGGGTGGCCATAGTAAAAAGCAAACCGATCATTGCCTCGCTGCCGGATCATATGGGTGTGCCTCAGGACATCAAGATCGAGATATGTAGATCCTGGGGCACACGGAAAATCTACGAGGATCACGATATTGAAGGGATGGTGTAAGGCAATGAGAGTTATGAGGCCGTCGGAGCAATATTTACCCTTGTTTGCGCGGCTAATATCAATGAGCTTTTGAATTAGCCACGCAGCGACATTTATGCGTATGCGCAGGGCCTCGAAGGTAATTCCGTCAACATCGGGAATGAAGGGGAAAGTCATCACCCAAAGGATGGATAAATCTGGGATGGTCACGGTACCTGACTCGTCCCTAGGAAAGAAATTGCTCGATATGATACGATGGGCGAGATGAAAGACGGGGTGGATGATGGAAGATGCCTTGGCCTTGCCTCGAGGAAAATGATCGTTAAGAGTGAGGCGTCCCCAAAAATGGTCGACATCGAAGTCGTTATGCAATTCATAAGGGGGAATGCTGCCTTCTAGATTGGGGAAACCGAAAATATTGTTGATGGTAGTCGCATGGGCATGGAAGTTCCGGTTTCGAAGGCGAAAATCGATAATTGACCACGCCTCAATTTTGAGAGTAGAGAGAAAGTCTAGTGTGAGGGTGGGGTAGAATGGGACATGGGAGTGTAAGAAACTAAGCCAACCTAAGTTTGCAAATAGGGACTCGACCCCGGAGAAAACTCCTAGATCGAGTATGGTTTGAACGTGGGCAAACTTAATGGCTAAGTGAGATAGTTGGCTGAGTCGAGAATAGAAATCTTTATGGGCCTGACTCCTGAAACAAACTCCCTGCGGTCCCATTAGTGGGTCCACCACAAGTATTATAGGCTGGGGTGGTGGTTGGATAGGCGGTGGTGGAGGAGCGCGTTCACGTGTAGAACGTGTGGATTTTTGTCTCTTGCAAGACGGCTCCTCCTCCCTGATTCGCTTGCCCTTGTCTTTATCTTTTGCCATGATTATGTGGCGATTTAGTGTGATATGAAAGATTATATGTGTGTGAACATAACCAACGACAAAGGAGAAAAATAATAATACTTGGACAATGTAAAAATCAAGCTAAGGAGCGAGTTTACCCAGCTATCAAGCAAGTCCTTGCTCCCAAAAGATCCCACGCTGTACTATGAAGTGATTTGGGAAGCCGCCGCACGCTAATCCAACAAGAAATGAAATTTCGAAATGGGGGCTAGGGCTAGGTTTTGGGGCGATTTGGGGATGAAGTGTGGGCGATGGTGGGGTGCTTGATGATGGGAGAGTATGGGAGGAAGTGGGGGAGTGATTTTAGGAGTAGTAGGAGAAATGAGGGAGATCTTGTGGGAGGAAGTTGAATCGACCGTTCGAATGAAGTGCTGGAGGTTGGGTGGAATGGAGTTGGGTCGGGTGGAGTATATATAGGGTTAGGCGAACCGATCGGGTGAAAGTTCACCCGATTGGTTGGGTCGATTTTCGAAATTCTTTTGCGGATCAACAGCTACAGGTGAACCGATCGGGTGAGATTTCACCCGATCGGTTGACCGCTCCCAAAAAATTCCCGAGGCCTCTGTCATCTCCACCCGATCAGTGACATGGTCGCTGCTTCAGTCAACCGATCGGTTCGCTCACTTGTTGAAATTGTCCATTTACTGATACTAGCCACCCGATCGGTTGATGCATGAACCGATCGGGTGGGGTAATTCCTGCATAAAAATAAAAAATCATCTAAGTCTCCCAAAGAAAATCCCCACAGCAGTATTTATTCACAAAAATTTGTAAACTAATCCTATAAAAGCCGACCCAAGTTCAGAACATGTGTTGCCTCCCATGAAGCGCTGTTGTTTATAGTCGTTTGCTCGACTCCCGATATATGATGTTCATGGGGGTTTGTATGGGTGATGCCCAATGATCGACGTCCTCTCAGCTGTTGGAGCAGGGGCTCTTGTTATTCACAGTGGCGATAGGTGAATGGTCTCAACGACTCTCCCGCTGGTGATGTCCGGGGGCTTTTTCCTCATATTGGCGTCAATCGCCACTCTTCTCAGGATTCGAACTTCATCAGCTGTGAGCTCCAAGGGATCTTTTTCTTTGCTCTTTGTAAGTGCATCCTTCCTAAATCCCGGGGGTCGTCCGAGACACACATACTTCTTCAGCGACTTCTTCTTTTTCCAACCCAATGTGCTCCTCAAGGCCATCCAAGCCTTTAGGGGGGTTCCTGGAGAGAACTTCTCAAGATCCCGCCTCAACAATTCACTCTTCCTCTACCTCCAGCAGGTTGCATCTTTTTCCTCCGACGGAAACTTCATTGACAAAGCCAAGTCAAATTCTACTTTCTGATCTCCCACGTTCAGGGACAGTTTCCCTTTCTTGACGTCTATGAGTACGCATGCGGTTGCCATAAAGGGTCTTCCAAGGATAATCGGAGTGGGATAATCCTCAGGCATGTCCATAACTATGAAATCGACTGGCACATGCACACCGATGACATTGACCGACAAGTTGTCGACTACCCCCACCGGTTACTTTACTGATCTGTCTGCCAGCTGCAGAGTCATTCATGTGGGTTCAAGCTCACCCATATTTATCCTCTTGTAAAGCGGTAGGGACATCAGACTTACGCTTGCACCCAAGTCGACAAGTGCTCGATTGATTGATACCTCCCCTATTGAGCATGGGATAGAAAAACTCCCAGGGTCCTTGAGCTTTGGCGGATTGGCTTGTTAAATTAGAGCACTACACTCTACCATGAGGACAACTTTCTCTTTTCTCGTCCCCTTCGTAACTAGGTCCTTCAGAAATTTTGCATACGAGAGGATTGTCTCGATTGCTTCCAGAAAGGGGATTTGCAGACTCAAGTCCTTCACCGTCTCGAAAAACTTGCTGTACTTTTCAATCGATTTTTGCTTTGGCAAGCCTCTGTGGGAATGGCACTGTAGGCTTGAAGACCCTTGAGTTGTCGCCCTCATTTTTCTTCTTCTCTTCAGAAACTCCCTCCGGAATCACAGGGTTTGACATCGAAACCCCATTATCATTTACTTTCAGATTTGCTCTCTCATTGACCAATGGTGCATCAAGTTCTTTCACGGCCTTCCGTGCCAGAATCTGTGTACCACTCCTCAAGACTATTGCGGAGACATTTGCTTGACCATGCGTCAAGGCTAGAGTTTGGTTGGGTCCCCTTGGGTTCACCTCCGAATGGCTCGACAATTGCCCTTGTGCTTTCTAAAGGTTGGCCACTTGTAACCCCAGTTGGGTCACTTGATCGGCCAAAGACTTCTGCCCAATCTGCAGCTGAAGGTTGATCTTCTCCTGATTTGATATATATTGAGTAAGGAGGTTCTCGATAGGAGAGACCACCCGATGCTGATTGTATTGCTGCTGCTGGGGTTGGGGCTACTGATTTCTCGGAGGGTACTGCTGATATATCTGCTGCTGAGGTGGAGGAGGCTGATATAACTGCTGCTGAGGTTGCTGGGGCTGCTGGTAGGGTGCCCTGTAGCTGAAGTTTGGGTGGTTCCGGTTGTTTGGAGAATATGCAGGATTTGAGCTTGTCCTCGGTGGATAATGTGTATTCCCCGTAGTGTTATAAAAGAGGGCACTCGCTTGATCCACCAGTGCTGATACATCTCCACCATCAAAGTCTCCCAAGACTTCAGTTTCTACCGCTGGCACATGCTGAGTGTTGGCGCCATCGGCTTCTACCATGAATGCTGAGATCTGGGCAGAAATCAAATCAAATTTGCTAGACAGTTTGTCAACTTCCTCTACCCGGTGCATTCCTCCAGATTTTGATGTGGCGCGTTCATCGCTCCAAAATCTGGAGGAATGCACCGGGTAGAGGAAGTTGACAAACCGTCTAGCAAATTTGATTTGATTTTAGACAGTTTGTCAACTTCCTCTACCCGGTGAATTCCTCCAGATTTTGCTAGACAGTTTGTCAACTTCCTCTACCCGATGCATTCCTCCAGATTTTGGTGTGGCGCATTCATCGCTCCATCTTTCATTGTTTGATGCCATATTTTCCAGAATATTACCGGCATCAACTTCAATTCGTGCCATGAAGGATCCTCCCGCCGCGGCATCCATTGAGGACTTTAAGTCTTCCCTCAGTCCATTGTAGAACAAGTTGATAATTTGCTAGCAGGGGAGCTCATGGTGAGGGCATTTCCTTTGCATTTCCTTAAACCTCATCCATGCTTCATGCAATGATTCATAGCTGTCTTGGGAGGAGGAGATTTCGCTCCTTAGCTTCATTGTCTTCCCTGGAGGAAAGAACTTGTTCAGAAATGCATTAGATAGCTTATCCCAAGTTGTAAATGTATTGGGGTCCTTCCCCCTCAGCCATTTTTTTGCCTTGTTCCGTAGAGAAAATGAGAACAATCTCAACCGGATCGCTTCAGTTGACACGCCATGGATTTTGAAAGTCTCGCACTTCTCCATAAAAGAATCCAGGTGCTCGATCGGGTCCTCCATAGGAGCCCTAGAAAACTGGTCCTGCTAGATCCAAGCCACTAACGATGGCTTTAGCTCAAAATTTCCAGTCGTGATGACCGAAGGTTGAATGCTAGACGTGGATCCGATGGACGGCATAGAATACTCGAGTAGAGACTTTTGTGGAGGGATATTGGCTGCCACAGCGAATTCTTCTCTTCTTCTTCTTTCAGCGTTGATATGCCTCAGAGTGGCGTTTATCTCGGGATCAAGAGGAACTAAGTCATCAAGACTTCTTGAGTTCATGCGCATCAAAAATCAAAATACACCGTGAAGCACGTATGGTATGATGCGAAATAAGAATAAAGAATAATAAAGAAATGAAAAATAAAAATAAAAGTGTAGAATGTGAAAATTTTCACAAGGTGAAGATGTGAGCTAGTCTCGAGGGTTAACAGGGTCCTAAATGAAACAAGCACGTTGCCTCCCCGGTAACGGCGCCATAAAACTTGACGTCCCCTAGATTTGGTGATATGTATAGTCGGAACGGGGATACCATGATTAAATCTTTGTAATCGTAAACGCACGGTGTTGTAGTGTGGCTTGGGGGTCGAACACGGGGAGGCGTGTGTTGTGCTTGTTATCAAATAGGAACCGGATCACCCGGTGGGTGAGCTAGCCCTATTGCTTGGTGGTTGTCACGATATAGAACTACGAAAAGGTGTAAGATATAAAAATTAACCTAGGAACTTGGTTTCCACCTATCATGTGTTCTCTCTATTACTACCGACAGATAGGAATACGATCAAATTCTAGGGTTTAATGGTGGGACGTTGGCTCTGATAGCGGTACCTAGAGTCCTATGGGCCCGATATTCCGGTCGATGCCCAGGATGACACGCTGGGTCTACCCAGGTTCGGACGATGGGCATTCCCATGTCCAACACTGACCGACTCTGGGAGCATTAAGCTCGCAATGATTGTTTCCGACATTTCATCCAAGCCATTCCCACGCACGAGGAATCAATGTCTACGCTAGGGGTGTGAGCTGTGGCTAGAGGATCAAACTCCTATTTTATTTTCCCTTGGCCCGACGGTCAGAGGCTGTCTTTCTCTCGTCAAAGACAATAAAACTCCCCGCATAACCGTCTAAATCCCTATATCCTATCGAAACCATAATCCTATGGTCGTTCTAGGGAGAACCCACGAAGGGGCTTCCACCAATGTCCCAGATTAAGAAACTACTCATTAATCATTGCAAGAAATTAAATACAACAAAATATAACCATCAAAATTATAATCAAGCAATATAT
The DNA here is from genome assembly GCA_030789695.1 of Scilla litardierei. Taxonomy (NCBI): domain Eukaryota; kingdom Viridiplantae; phylum Streptophyta; class Magnoliopsida; order Asparagales; family Asparagaceae; genus Scilla; species Scilla litardierei. Next base: position 12,122 of record JAULAV010004770.1, on the reverse strand, counting down.
TAGAGAAGTAAACGATAGCATTAACACAATATTAAAGTATCAAGGCGATCAAAAAACTTACAAAGCAAAATAAATTCTGAGCAGTCAAAATCACTAAAAAATGCTTAAGAAAAGGGGATTCTCATTTTCTGGGAAACCTAGGGCTATATATACATTTTGGCAAGATGCCAGGGAATATTCCCACACGAAGACAAAAATAAACATCCAACCGATCGGTTGAAACATCAACCGATCGGTTGAGACGACCGTTTGACTTGGTCTTTAGCTTTTGAAGTACTTCACCCAAATCACCGAACCGATCGGGTGAAGTCGTTGAACTCTCGAGCTAGGGAAGGAATGCTACTGGTGACCCGATCGGTTGACCCGGTTGACAATTCAACTGATCGGGTGGCTTTTGGCATCAAAAACAGAGAAGACTGTCGCATCCAACCGATCGCAGAACCGATCGGTTGGGGTCTTCTTCATTGCTGCTTCTCCTCGGGTCAGATACGGTGATCGAACCGATCGGGTGGGTCTATCCACCCGATCGGTTGAGGGCTGATACATGATATACTTTGACGTTTGGCCCTCAGGGTCTTGTGTGGCACTTCACGTTGCTCTGGGGACTCATGATGTGGGCTTTGTATGTCCCCTACGCTGGCAATCTCCTGCAATAGCACACAAACACAAAGAAAGTGAAAAGAAACTAAAAATCACAAAAGAATATATACGAAACAATGAAAAACGATGAGAAATCACGGAGAACGCGTGCGTGAATATATAAAATATAAACACACATCAATGTCATACTTACATTGTTCAAATATTTAATTTCTCGATTACTAAGTAGACTGATAAAATTAAATGACATTCATTTGAGCACTGCCATGTATTTCTCAGTCCTACTTATCAAGGGGCCTATTAGATTCTCTCTCATAGGAGAGGGACAAATTCCATCGTGTTCATTCACTTTCATCTGCATAATTCACATCACGTTCAATCATAACCTTTATGATTATCTAATTAAAGATAACATTTGGTTATGTCAAAACATGATGTTCATTATGTAGGAATCTGTGATGATCTCAGGTCTAAGGATTCTATGACATAATTATTATGAGATCATTTATGACACTAATCCATGTAATGATCTTATAGTGAGTCTATCCAGTACATGTTCTCCAACAAGTACCTATAAGTTTGATTTGTATCACCATACATATAATTATCTCATAATTATCAACCAAACTCATACAAGTCTTAATTCATTATTAAACCATTAACGATGAATGACTAGGGATGCTTAGAACAACATAAAACAGCTATTCAAACATTATTATAAAGAAACATGCAAGCAATATAATAATAACAATAAGAGAAACATTTTAATCTTATTTTCTTGGGAGCTCTTGGAGACTCTTTTAGGAGTTAGGCCATGCCATAGGCCCCTCCTCTTGTATCAAGCTAAGTATTCTATCTCTTTAATTCTATTTTGGTTCTTCTTATTGATTGCTTATTGAATATCTCTTTGATGCATGCAATGAAGTTTTCTATCGTTCTTATATCTATTGTTATGATACATAAGTAGTTCTATCTAGGGCTAATGTATTAGCTTTACGATTTTAGGATTTAGATGTAAAGTTAGGATTTTAGGTTACGTTGGTATAAAACGGAAGTATTTTGGTTGATCTTGCAAAGTTTGTAGGAGAACTGGTACTGAGATCGTGACTATGGTCGGTTGAATCGATTGGATTAAGGCGTATCATATAAGCTTAATTAGGAAGTTAATAGATTCAATTAGGGCTCGTGACCATGCCCGGCTCGTGTCTTGATGGGATCCACCGACGAACTATATTACTAATTGACGGCTAGCACCATTGCGTCAATAAGAGCCACAAAATACGTCGAAGCTCTAACCCACGAGAGTGGCATGAGCCGAGATCATTCCGTCCACGAGAGTGCTGTGAATATTGTCGATTCTTAATGCATGTGTCATGTGCGCATACGAGTTAATGTGATACGTTAGATTCATGGTGCTTAGAACCATGAATTCCATATCTTGGATGCGACAATCCCTATAAAACCAATGCAACATAAGAGCTTAACTAAGCATCAACGTCCGACGAACTATATTACTAATTGATGGCTACCACCATTGCATCAATAAGAGCCACCAAAATACATGGAAGCTCTAACCCACGAGAGTGGCGTGAGCCGAGATCATTCCGTCCACGAGAGTGGCGTGAATATTGTCGATTCTTATTGCACGTATCGTGTGTGCCTACGAGTTAATGCGATACATTAGAGTCATGGTGCTTAGAACCATGAATTCCACATCTTGGATGCGATAATCCATATAAAACCAAAGCAACATAAGAGTCTTAACTAAGCATCAACATCCGGCGATTCTAGTGCTGAGTCCTAAAACCTTAGTCTTTATTAATTGTTCACAATCCTAAACAACCAATCTTCCAAAACCGACTACTAACTATATTCTGAGATTTAAAGATAACCCACGACAATAACATTCATACCTTCCTTGTGGGATCGATATCTTTTATACTATTACTTGACACCGTACGCTTGCGTAAAGTGCCGAGGATTCGCATTTGGGATACATTTAGAACTTGGTGTTCGTGCCATTGCTGGGTGAATTCACGGGCGATCAACAAATCAGGAATTGATCATAAAGCTTGTAGTACCTTCAAGCCAGACATGCTTGGCGATCTGCTAGTCCGCGACCCGGCCCTGGCAGCCCTTACTTTCCTTGGGGGACCACCTCCAGGATCCTTGCGTTGTCTTGGTTGTTCACCCCAAGGATCACTTCTGTAATTTTAACCTGTATGGATCGATACACTAGAGGGGGTGTGAATAGTGTATATAATAAAAACTATTGCAAATAAAACATTACTGATATTTGCAAATAAATCAATCGCAAACACAGAGATATATCCTGGTTTGGATTCTCTTGATCCTAGTTCAGTCCTCTACTTTCAGTAGAGATTTTCAATCCACTATAATCACTTGCCCCGCAAGCACCAACTTTACAAAAATGGCAATGACATCCCCTAGATTTGGCTCTATTGGCAATGGGATCGGGGATACCAGATTTAAATATTTTTAACTGCAAGCGCACGGTGTTGTAGTCTGGCTTGGGGGTCGAACTCAGGAAGGCGTGTTTTGTGCTTGCTGTCAAGTAGGAACTGGTTCACCCGATGGGTAAGCTAGCCCGAACGATCGGTAGGTTGTCACAGGATAGTAATACGAAGGATGTAATATATAAAAGGGAATCTAGGACTTTGGTTTCCATCCGATCATGTGCCCTCTCTATTACGACCGACGGATAGGATAACGCTTGGATTTTAGGGTTTAGTGGTGAAAAGTTGCCTCTAAGAGTGATACATGCGTCCCATGGGCCCGATATTTTGGTCGATGCACAGGATGATATGCTAGGACTATCCAGGTTCGGTCGGTGGGCATTCCCATGTCCATTAACACCGACCGACTCTGGGTCGGAGCACTAAGCTCGCAACGATTACTCTCGACATCTCATCCTGCCGTTCCCATGCGCTAGGATTCAATGTCTACGCTAGGGGCGTGAGCTGTGGCTAGGGAGTCAAACGCCAATTTTATTCCCTCTTGGTCCGACGGTCAGAGGCAGTCTTTCTCCCGCCAATGACAATGAAACACCCCGCGTAACCATCTAAATTCCTAAACCCTATCGAAATCCAATTCATATGGTCGTTCTAGGGAGAACCCACGAAGGGGTTTCCACCAAATTCCCATATTAGGGAACTACTCATAATTCATGGCAAAAATGCAATCTAAATGAAATTCAACGGTTGAAATCATAATCAGGCAATAGAAGAGAGTTGCTAGCAATGATATTAAGACAATATTAAAGTTTCAAGACAATCGGAACACTTACAAAACAAGAGAAAATTCCAGTCGTCACAAGTCCTAAAAAACAGAAAATACAAAGGGGATCTCGTTTCTGAAAACCTAGGTCAACTATATATAGTAAATATAGCCACCCGATCGTTTGAAGCATCAACTGATTTGGTGAGCTGACGGTCGCTTGGCCATCGGGCTTCAGAAGCTTCAATCGGTCTGTGAGCTGAGCTGGTGGCGCCGTCGGTTCGTCGATATGAGAAATGCGGCTACAGATGAACCGATCGGGTGAGATGTCACCCGATCGGTTGGAATTAAGCCCCAAAAGACAGAGAGCTCTGTCGATCTCAACGATCAGCGAACCGATCGGGTGAGCTGCTCTTCTCTTTAGCTCTTGTTCGGGTCGGATACACATGCATCAACCGATTGGGTGGCTCTGTCCACCCGATCGGTTGAGGGCTGAAACTTGGTTTTCTTCGACGTTTGGCCCTCTGGATCGCGTGTGACTCCTCCCTTTGCTCCGGGGACTCGTGATATCTGCTTTGAGTGTTCCCAACGCTGGAAACTCCTACATTTGCACAAAAACACGGAGAAAGTGAAAAAAAACCAAAAACAAAAAAGAACGGATATGAAACAACAGAAAACGGCGAAAAATCACGAAGAAGACGTGCGTGAATATATAAAATATACACGCACGTCAAAATCCCCCAAGCTGAACCCTTTCTCGTCCTCGAGGAAGACGAGTGAGAGTAGGAGCTCGGAGGGAAAAATAGAGAGAGGGAGAGAAACAGAAAAAGAAAACAAAATCCTAAATAGCAAGTATGCGATAAAACACATCACTAAACCAAGGAATGTGAGTCCATACAAGTGTCGTGGGCCCACGCGGTGAAGGGCGAGTGAGTGTGGTCGTGTGCTAGCAAACGGTGCTACTATCTACATTATGCAATAAAGCTCCATATACACATACCCAAGGAATGACCCAAATATCGATTCAATTCGAATAAGCGGTGAATAAATAGCTCAAGCATGCATGAGAATCAGAAAAGAATTGAAGCATATTACGCGTCAGGGACTCCACAGCTAGGGACTAGGAAATCACCACACTATTACCTAGATAATCGCTAGAAAGTTCCTATGCCAAGTGTTTTCGAAAACGATGGAGGTTGAGAATGTGTGGAGTAGAACACTCGGTGCAAATTCTCACCTTCCCTTTATTCTCGGTAGATAGGAAAAATATTCACACTGGAATTTTTTTTGGTTTTGGGTATTTATATTTTTTTGGATTTTTGGCTATACATATTTTTTTATTTTCTCTTTTCTTTTCTTTTTGGGTTTTTCTTTTCTCCTTTTTTTGGGATTTTGGGATTTTTGGGCTATACATTTGTGTACTCTCCCAAGTGGGAGAACGGTACACGGTGAGGGGATTTGCACCAAGTAAAACAAAAAAGAAACCTGAATCTAAACACTTGGGCAAATGAGATATTTCTCGCAAATCAGAGCATAAGCTAAATGGGTTATCCTAGTCCTATTTGTGGAATCCCGACACATACGAATTGAAGAGTACGATATATATATATATATATTACCTACATATAGAAGCAGACAGTAGAAGCAAATACCGCATATTCAAATCGAAGCATGATAATCTCGGGGTCAACCAAGGATAGGTATATAAATCAAAATCACAAAGTAGAAGCACACCAAACAGCTAGCTACGACACACGACTCACATAAAAGCAAAGTGAACACACGAAGCATGAAATGCAATAGGACTCGGCTTCCTAGGGTTAGTGAAAGTGATAATCGTAGCCGTGCTAGGTGTGTGTGTGGTTTTGAGGCAATTCATCATATGGGGTCATCTCTAGGAGAGGGAGAACAAAAGATGAGAAAAAAGAAAAACACGGTGAAAATGACTCAAAAACGAAGAAAAAGACACAACTGACGCACAAAGTGCGACTCCCCCAAGCTGAAACTTGCATTGCCCTCAATGCAATAATAGTGAATACGGGAGGGCAATGATAATGGGGGGAAGTACGCACCGACACAAAAATGTGAAAAACATGAAAAACACACCGACGAAAAAGAAAAAGAAAAAGAACGAAAAAGAAGCACACAAAATAAAAGATAGAAAGGCACATCCCAACGACACATATAAACAGGCACACCACAAAGACGTCATATGACAAAACACATAAAAATCGATTTCCCCCAAGCTGAATATGATAATGCTAGCAATATGATATGATCATGGTGATGCAGAAATATGTTAGGGGAAGATCGGAAAAGAAAATGAAAGAAATCAAAATGCAGGAAAGGAACTGTCCTCGTCCTCCATTGCAGAAGATGGAGGGGTGTGGGCGGGAGAGGTGATGGGTGTGCGGAGAAGTGGGGAGAGGGGTGGAGGAGGTGGATGGATGGGTGAGGTGGTGGTGTGAACAATGGGTGGAGTGGTGGTGATGATGGTAAGTGGGAGAGATACGGTGGCCAATGCAGTATGTGAGGGAAGTGATCTCGAGCGCACCGGTAATTTCTTGCGCCGAGTGTATGCGGTGATGGAAGTGGATGGTGGTGGATCTGTGGGGTCAGAAATAGTGTGTGGAGATGTAGTGGCAGGAATGGAAGTGGTAGTGGTAGGAGGAGATGATCGTCGAGGAGGTGAAGGGTGAGGAGTGGGTGGAGGCGAACCGTGAATGTGAGTAAGAATGCGTAGAATGGCGGAGACGTTCCTCTCGAGTGCAAGGAAACGTGGGTGCGAAAAGATAGAAGAGGGGTCCAAGGAGGTAGAGGTGGATGCGCCAGCGCACAGAGAAGCTAACTCAATCTCTAGAGCGAGACAGGCGGAGGTGGCTCGATGAAAAGCAGAAGAGGTGCCGGCGGCAGTGGTCGTGCCGGCACCGGAGGCAAAGCCCAAGAGGGCCGAAGTGAGAGCCTCAGAAGAAATAGGGACAGAAGCCGGGGTGGCGCCACTGGGTCCAGCCTTAGGGTCTCCTCTAGACGCAGGGATGTCCTGCACGCCTAAGTGGACGGCATGGGACGGTGTTCGTGGTGCGTCAAGGATATGGAACTGAAGATGTAACCCCCCCTAGAAACTCTGGGTCATGAGGGAACATCCAATCTGCCACAAGAAGGATAAACACACGACCAGGGTTGGGCAGGTTGGTGTAAGGAGCAGAGGGTGACCGTAGTAGAAGGTAAATCGACCGTCGCCACGAGGCTTGATCATATGAGTATGCCGCAGGACATCAAGATCTAAATATGTAGATCCTGCTGCGTGAGGCAGATCTTGGGGGATAACGATGCTGAACGGGGGGTAAGAAGCAATGATGGTAATCAGGCCCCGCAACAATACTTGCCCTTGCCGACGCGGCTAATATCAAGTAATTTGTGAATAAGCCAAGCGCCACGATTAATAGGTATGCAAGGGGCCTCAAAAGCAATCCTGTCAGCACCGCGAATAAAATCGAAATTCATAACCCACAGGATAAAAAGGTCAGGGATAGTCATGGTACCTGACTCATCACTGGGAAAGAAAGTGCTAAAAAAGATGTGGTGGGCTAGACGAAATACTGGGTGGATGATCGAGGTGGCCTTGGCCTTGCCTCGAGGATATCGGTCGTGGAGGGTGAGGCGACCCCAAAAAATATCGATATCGAAGTCGCGATGATATTCATAGGGACGGATATCGTCACCGCCTAGAATGGGGAAACCGAAGATGTTGTTAATTGTGTTCACGTGGGTGCGGATGTTTCAGTTTCAGACCCGGAAATCGATAATGGACACCGCCTTAGTTTTGAGGGACGAAAGGAATTCGAGTGTGAGGGCGGGGTATGATTGGGCATGGGCGTTGAAGAAGCCTAGCCAACCTAAGTTTGCAAAGAGGGTCTCGACACCGGAGAAAACTCCGAGATCGATCAGGGCTTGGGTGTAGGCAAACTTAGTGGCTAAATGGGACCGTTGGTTGAGTCGATTATAAAAATCCTTATGCTCTAGACTCTCAAAACGGTATCCACGCGGTCCCATCAGTGGGTCCTCGGGAGGAATGATTGGTTGGGGTAGGGGTTGGGTAGGGGGAGGCTGATGTGCATGTGCATGTGGACGTGTAGACTTATGTCTCTTGCGAGACGGCTCCTCTTCCCTCATGATTCCATTACCTTTGTCCTTGGCCATGAGTGTGTGGGTGTGATGAAAATGCAAGATGATATAGATGCACACAATCAAGCGACAAATTAAGCAAAATACAAATACTTGGGTAAAGTAAATAGCTAAGCTTAGGAACGAATTTACCCAATATCGAAGTGATTCTTTCTCGTAAATGATCTCCCACAACGCAATGGAGCTATTCGTGAAACCGCAGCACGTCGATCCAACAAAAAGAGAATTTTCCGAAATGGGGGATTAGGGTTTAGGGTTAGGGCGACATTGGGGTTGAGTGGGGTGGATGGGAGTGGGGTTGATGAAGAGGGAGATGGAAGAAGTGGGGAGAGTGAGATTTGGAGTTGTGAGAGAGTGGTAGATGGCCGGTTGAGGGAATGGGGAGACGAAACAACGGGAAGAGAGAGAGAGAGAAGTCGGGTGAAAATGAATCGGTTGAGTCGGAGGTTATTTATACGATTTAGGCAAAATGATCGGGTGAGATCTCACCCGATCGGTTGGGTTAATTTTCGAAAAAATTTGTTGGAAGGCAGCTACAGGCGAACCAATCGGGTGAGTTTTCACCCGATTGGTTGGCCGCTTCACAATTTTTCCGAGAGCATTGTGCTCTTCACCCAGATAGCGACACGATCACAGCTCCAACTCAACCGATCGGTTGATTTAATCTCTAAAATTCCCGAGAGCCCTGCTGTGTCACCCGATCTTCCACCCGGTCAGCCTCATATGCTACCCGATCGGTTCGCTGTTGCGCTGATACAAGCCATCTTCAGACACGGTCCAACCGATCGGTTGATTCATCACCCGATCGGTTGGGGATGATTTCCTGCACAAATTCAAAAATTGATCTAAGTCTCCCGACGAAAACCCCCATTGCTGAATTTATTCACCAAAAATAAGAAAAATAATCCTAAAAATAACGATGAAGGTTTAGAACATGGGTTGCCTCCCATGAAGCGATGTTGTTTAAAGTCGTTTGCTCGACTCCCGGTATATGATCTTCAATGTGGTTGGTGCGGGTGATGCCCGATGATTGGCATCCCATCAGCTTTCGGAGTGGTGGCCCTTGGTGTTGACAGTGGTGATAAGTAGACGCTCTCGACGATCCTCCCGCTGGTGGTGTCCGAGGGATTCTCCCTCACATTGGCGTCGACTGCCACTTTTCATAGGATCCGGACTTCCTTAGCAATGAGCCCCATGGGCTCTTTCCCTTTTCTCCTCGCTGGAGCACTCTTCTGGAATCCGGGAGGGGTCGTCACAGAGGAAAACACTTCTCCGGTCACTTCTTCTTCTTCCAACCCAGCATGTTCCTCCAGGCTCCCCAAGCTATCAGGGGGGATCCTTGAGAGGATCTCCCAAGCTCCAGCTTCTACTACACTTTCCTCTTCAGCTTCCAGCACATTGCAACTTTGCTCCTCAGACAGATGCTTCATAGATAGTCCCAAATCAAATTCGACCTTCTGGTCACCCACATTTAGGGACATCTTCTAATTTTTCACATCAATAAGCACACCAGCGGTCGCCATGAAGGGCCTCCCAAGGATGATCGGGGTATGATTGTCTTCCGGCATGTCCATCACAACAAAATCTACATGCACATGTACGCCTCTGATGTTTACCGGTAAGTCGTCCACAATCCCCACCGGATACTTGACTGATCTGTCTGCAAGTTGAAGGGTCATTCCGGTGGGCTCAAGGTCGCCTATTCTAATCCTCTTGTATAACGATAGAGGCATCAGACTGACACTCGCACCCAAATCAACGAGCGCCCGATTAATTTTGATTTCTCCTATCGAGCATGGGATAGAGAAGCTCCCTGGGTCCTTGAGCTTAGGCAGATTCGCTCGCTGAATCAGAGCGCTGCACTCCACTGTGAGGACGACTTTTTCTTTTCTGGAACCCCTTCTCACCAAATTCTTCATGAATTTTGCGTAGGAAGGGGTAGTCTCTATAGCCTCGAGGAAAGGGATCTACGAGCTCAAGTCTTAAACCATATCAAAGAACTTGCCATATTTCTCATCAATCTTCGCCTTGGCAAGTCGTTGGGGGAATGGCACCGTCGGTTTAAAAACTCTCAAGTTTCCCTTTTCGTTCTTCTCCTTTTCTTCCTCAGAGACTCCCTCCGGAGTCACGATCTTTAATGACGAAGCTTAATCGTCATTTGCTTTTGCATTTGGTCCCCCATCGACCACTTCGGGCTCTTTGGCGGCTTCCCTAGTATGAATCTGTGTGCCGCTTCTCAAGACGATCGCAGACACATTCACATGATCATGCGTTAGTGCCAATGTTTGATTAGGCCCCCTAAGATTTACTTCCGGCTGACTTAGCAATTGGCTCTGTGCCCTCTGAAGATTCGCCACCTGCAACCCCAGCTGGGTTACTTGATCAGTAAGGGCCTTCTGTCCCATCTCCAGCCGCAGGTTAATCTTCTCTTGATTTGTTATATATTATGTCAAGAGACACTCGGCCGAAGAGATTACCCGTTGTTGGCCATATGGTTGCTGCTGTGGCGGGGGCTGCTGATTCCTGTGGGGGATAATGTTGGTACATCTGTTGGGCCTGTTGCTGCTGCTAGTACAATTGTTGCTGCTGCCGAGGTGGCTAATACAATTGTTATTGTGGTTGCTGGGGCTACTGATATGGTGCCCTATAGCTCAGATTCAGGTGGTTCCGGTTATTGGGCAAATAAGCTGGATTTGAGCTAGTCCTTGGTGGATAGGACGCGTTACCCGTCGGGTTGTAGAAAAGAGCGCTCGCCTGATCCACCGGTGGTGAGATATCACCACCCTCAAAATCTCCCAGGGCATCTGCTTCCACCGCTGCTACTTGTTGGGTGTTAACACCACCAGCTCCTACCATAAGTGTCGAGATCTAGCAAATCGAATTTGCTAGATAATTTGTCGACATCTTCGACTCTGTGCATACCTCCAGATCTAGGCGTGGCGCACTCATCACACCACCGTTCATTGTTAGATGCCATGTTCTCCAGAAGGTTACCGACATCTTCCTCGTTTCTCGACATAAAGGACCCCCCAGCTGCGGTGTCCATTGATGATTTCAAATCATCCCTCAATCCATTGTAAAACAAATTTATAATTTTCCATTTAGGGAGCTCGTGGTGAGGGCATCTGCACTGCATCTCCTTATATCTTATCCATGCTTCGTGCAAGGACTCGTGGTTGGCTTGAGAGAAGGAGGAGATCTCACTCCTCAGCTTCATCGTCTTTCCTGGGGGAAAGAACTTGTTCAATAAGGTGTTAGACAGCTTCTCCCAAGTGGTGAAGGTATTGGGGTCCTTTCCCCTGAGCCATTGCTTATCTTTGTCCCGTAGAGAGAAGGGGAACAATTTGAGCCGGATAGCTTCAGTCGTGACACCGTTGATTCTGAAGGTGTCACACTTCTCCAAGAACGAGTTCAGATGCTCGATTGGGCTCTCCATAGGTGTCCCTGAGAATTGATCCTGTTGGATCCGCATCACTAATGACGGCTTTAGCTCGAAACTCCCAACTATGATAGCCGGAGGTTGGATGCTAGACGTGGACCCGATGGATGGCATCGAGTACTCCAGCATGGACTTCTGTGGAGGAGTATTTTCTCACATGGTTTCAGCTTCTTCCATTCTTCTCCTCTCTGCATTCAGACACCTCACAGTGGCGTTAATCTCAGGATCTAAAGGAATCAAGTCGTCGAGACTTCTTGTATTCCTGCATGAAAAACAAGAAACAACCGTGAAGAATGAAAGTAAACAAAAAAATTAAGAATAGAAAAAAAATTAAAATTAAAAACGTAGAATGCGAAAATTATCGCGAGGTTAGGATGTGAACTAGACTCTAGGGTTCACATGGTCCTAAAATAAACAAACACGTTGCCTCCCTGGCAACAGCGCCATAAAGCTTGACATCCCCTAGATTTGGCTCTATTGGCAGTGGGATCGGGGATACCAGATTTAAATATTTTTAACCGCAAGTGCACGGTGTTGTAGTGTGGCTTGGGGGTCGAACTCAGGGAGGCATGTTTTGTGCTTGCTGTCAAGTAGGAACCGGTTCACCCGACGGGTGAGCTAGCCCGAACGATCGGCAGGTTGTCACAGGATAGTGGTACGA
>JAULAV010004769.1:0-15002 GCA_030789695.1 Scilla litardierei | reverse complement strand
TGTATTTATAATTTATATAAAATTTGATGTAAATCTGATAACTTGAATCTCATTATAATAAGAGGTATTTTTTACATCCTTATATAACTCAGTTGTATGTGGATAGCATATGTAATGATCATCTTTCAGCATATGTAATTATCAAGATAATTTTGAATCTGCTATTAGGATGTAAAAATATGTCATTATACAAGATAATTTTGCATACATGAAAATTGGTTGTATATAGAATGAGATAAAATTTTGTATCTTGATTCAGCATGTATGAAAATTGGAATGACATTTGTGATAACTGCAATGGAATGACATATGTGATTTGCATACACATATCAACATATCTTGAATCTCATTATATAACTCAGAAATGGATAGGGTGTGTTGTTTGTGTAATTGGGTGTGTTGTTTGGGTAATGGATTGTTGTTTTGTGTAATTGGGTAATGGATTATATAACTCAGGACAATGAGATAATGTTTTGTGTAATTGGGTGTGTTGTTTGTAGAAATGGGTAATGAGATATTGGATAATGTTATCCAATCTAAAAAAATTACATATCCTATGAGGCTAAATTATGAGGCTATTCCATGAACTGAGAATTATGTGGCTAAATTAAACAATGAGATATGAGGCAAAATTTTGAGGCTAAATTATGTGGCTAAATTAGCAACTGTGAACTGAGAAATGAGGCAAAAATTCCATGAAATTCCATTCCATGAGAATTTTGAACTGAGAATTTGAGAAATGAGGACAATCCTGATATATAACTCAGGACATGTGAACTGAGAAATGAGGCAAAAATTCCATGAAATTCCATTCCATGAGAATTTTGAACTGAGAATTTGAGAAATGAGGACAATCCTGATATATAACTCAGGACAATCCTGAGAATTTGAGAATTTGAGAATTTGAGAAATGGATTATATAACTCAGGACAATCCTGATAGCATGTTATTTTGCCTCATATCTCATATCTCAAGTTTTTTGAACTGAGAATTTTGCCACTGTGAATCATGTGAATCAATTCCATGATTTAATATGAAATTTCTCAAGTTTTGTTGGCAATTGGCAATTCCATGTTTTTTTGAACTGAAATTTGAGTGATATTGAGAATGATTTAATATTGAGTGATATTTGAGTGATATTTGTTTCCCTCCCATACGTATTTTTTCAAATAGGTTTGAGTGATATTTCTTGATATAAAATTCCTGAGTGATATTTTTGAGTGACTTGAGCAATTTAATATCTCAATTCACACATCCATTCACACAAATTTAAATGAAAATGCTATTTATCTCAAGAGCACTGAGTGACTTGAGTGCTTATTTTTTTGATTTTTTTGATTGGTTATCAACTCACATTGATAATTTGCATTTAAAGATTTAAATTGATTTTTTGCAATAAAAATGCATTATTTTTGAATCTCAGAAATTTAAATTGATTTTTTGAAGGGATGTGAGTTGATATTGGTTATCCATTATTTTTGAATGCAATTTTCAAAAATTCTCAGGAAATTTGCATTTCAACATTATTTTTTTGATTGGTTAACAAATTGCATTTCACAGATTATTTGCAATAGTTTTTGCAATAGTCTTCATTCATCTATTCTATAGTTTTTGTTTGCAATAGTTTTTGATGTTTGGATGTTTGCAAAAAACTATTGAACTTGAATAGAGATTGCAATAGATGACTATTTGAACTTAAAGTTTTTGTTTTTGTGCAAACATCCAAAACAATGATGCCCAAATCCACATTCATTGTTTGCAATAGAACTATTTCATTGTTTGGATGTTTGCAAAAAACTATTGAACTTGAACTAAAAACATAATGCCCCCATCTACACAGAAACAAAAACTATTGAACTTAAATTTGGATGTTTGCAATAGTTCTTCATTCAAGTTCTTGAATTGAACTTAAATTTGCATAGAGATGTTCTGATGAATTGAACTTGAATAGAGATTGCAATAGATGTTTGCAATAGAGATTGAACTTGAATAGAGATTTGCAATAGTTCTTCATTTAACATAAATCTCTACCTCATCACCCAAGTTCAATCCAAATCCAGATTCCAATGTTTGCAATAGAGATGTTTGCAATAATGGTTAAATGACAGGACCCAAAAAAATTGATTAGCATTCCTAGATGGTTTAATTTTTCAAAATTTGGGTATTTACACCATATGAATGGTTATATGAATGAGATGTTTGCAAAATATGAATGGTTATATGAATACAGATTCTTAATATTTTAAGAAATGGTTATATAACTGTGCAAAATGTGACTGTTAATCAACAAATTCATATCACCTCTTCAAAATGCTTGATCATCTCTTCAAAATGCTTGATCACCTCTTCAAAATCAATAATGTGACTGCAATTTGGATTGAACTTGAATTTTTGATATCTCAATTTCAATTCATTTTTGATTTTTGATTTCAATTCAAATTCAAATTATCTCAATTCATTTTTGATATCAAGTGAATTTGATTTATCTTTCAGTTTTAAACCCATTTTGAAAATAGCTCTATTCTAATATTAGTCCTATAGTTTCAAAATGGATAGGCTATCAGTCTTTCAGGCATGGGCAATCCCATATATTGATGAAATTGAGCTTGATGAATTGCAATTTTATTTGATACTTAAACCAACCTAACCTGGGATATATGTGAAATTTAACATTCAAAAATGTTGATATCCTGTGAAAAGTAACATTAACATTCAAAAATGTTGATATCCTGTGAAAAGTGAGTATTGAAACAGGAAAATGTTGAAAGTGAGTATTGAAAAATGTTGAAAGTGAGTATTCAAAAATGTTGAAAGTGAGTATTGAAACAGGAAAATGTCCTGTGAATTGCAAACAGGAAAATGTATGGGTGATATATTGCAAATGTCCTGTGATATATATTACAATTCACAGGACAAATATTACAAACCTGTGATATATATTACAAATGTCCTGTGATATTGCAAATGTCCTGTGATATATATTGCAAATTTCCTGTGATATATTACAAAATGTCTGGGTGATATATTGCAAATTATTCAATATTTGATTTTCACTTGAATATTCAACTGTTACTTTCAATATACTCACTTTCAATATATCACAAGTTTGCAATATACTCACTTTCAATATATCACAGGACATGTTGATATTTTCCTGTGAATTTTTGAATGTTATATGTGAAATTATATGTGAAATTTCTCATATGCAAAATTATTTGTGAAATTTTTGATATCCTGTTAATTTGGCTGGTTGACATTTTCATGTGTTTGCAAGGTGAATCAAAAGTGCAAGGTGGCTGTGTGTCTAGGTGGCTAGGATCTTCAAAAGTGCAAGGTGGCTGGGTGTGTTAGTCATTCAACCTCAGGTGAATCAAGTGAATTCAAAATTATTCAAATTGAAGGGTTCAAGTTGGTGTTTTAGACTTTTCATCTGTGAAGAACTTTTCATATGTGAACCAAAAATGTGTTTACAAAGTGAATTCAGGTATCATCTGTGAATAATTTTTTTAATATAACCAACTTGAACTTTTTGATCTTTTTGCACTTTTTGAACTTTTTGAATATACCATAAAGTGTTCAAGTTGGTGTTTTGAACTTTTAGAAAATTTTGACCTTTTTGAATATAACATTTGAATATAAAACTTGAAAAATCAGTTTTGAACTTTTTGAATAATTTTGAACTTTTTGTAATTTAATAAAATTGAAATGTGATCTAATTAGAGTTGGTGTTATATTCACAAAAGTTGATAATGTTATCTAATTAGATAAGAGTTGATAACTTTAACATTCACTCTAATTTTTTGAATTCACTTTGGTGAAACTTCTGCAAGGTGATTTGAACCCTTCAAAAATGTTGATATCCTGTTAATTTCAACTCATTCAAATTTTGAACTTTTTGGTATAAATTTTGAAATTTTTGAAAATGTCCTGTGAATTGCAACAGGATCAATTTTGAAATTTTTGGTATAAATTTTTTGAATGTCCTGTGAATATAACAATTGAATATTCAAGTGAACTTTACCATTAAATGCAATATCTGTGAAAATTTGAATGAGTGAATATTTGATACTTAATTTGATATAACTCTGTGAATGAGTGAAAATTTGCAACATCAAGTTATATGTGAATGATTTGATAATTTGCAACATTAGATTTTATCCTGTGAATGATATCCTTTTATCTGTGAATGATTATCTATGAATTGTAACAGGATATCAAGATAATTTGAAAATCATGAACTGAGTTATTAAATGTGAATGATTAAAGATGAAGTATCAATTTGAGTTATCAAGATTAAATGTCCTGTGAATTATTAAATGTCATGTGAATGTCCTTTGAAGTATCTTGATAACCAAGTTGCAAATTATCAATCTGAGTTATTAAATGAGTTGATACTTCACAGGACATCTAAAGTTATATGTGAATGATCTGATAATTTGCAACATTAGATTTTCACTAAAAGTTCAAAAATTCACTCTAATTATATGTGAACTTTTTGATATCCTGTTAATTTCAAAAATTATATGTGAAATTATATGTGAAATTATAAATTTGAACTTATATGTGAAATTTAACATTCAAAAATGTTGATATCCTGTGAAAAGTAACATTAACATTCAAAAATGTTGATATCCTGTGAAAAGTTCACATATCACTTGAAAAGTAACATTAACACCAGTCAAACACCAACATTTTTGAATGTTATATGTGAAATTATATATGAAATTTCTCATATGCAAAATTATTTGTGAAATTTTTGATATCCAGTTCATTTTAACTTTAGGTGAAGGATATGCAAAATCATATCTCATAAGTTCAAATAAGATCACCTAAGATTTCCTGAAGATTAACATTTTAGATTTTATCCTGTGAATGCTATCCTGTTATCTGTGAATGATTTTTGAGTTATATCAAATTTTAGTGAATGAAGTATTTTTCACAAGATATACTTCATTCACTTCATTCACTGATTTTGAGTTATATTTCAATTTTACACAAGTTGAAATCTTGATATACATCATTTACTAAAATAACCTCAAAAATTTTCACAAGTATATGTCCTGTGAATGAAGTGAATCAAATTGAGTTATCAAGATTATATGTCCTGTGAATTGAATGATGTATTTTTCACAAGTTTTATCAAATTTTTCACAAGTATATCAAGTTTTTGAATATATGAATATCAGTTTTTGAGTTATCAAGATTAAATGTCCTGTGATTATTAAATGTCCTGTGAATGTCCTGTGAAGTATCCTGTGAAGTATCCTATGAGATATGGGTCAAATTCATAAGAGATATGGGTGAATGTCCTGTGAATTATTCAAAATCAGTGAAGTATTTTTGAATGTTATATGTGAAATTATATGTGAGATTTCACCCTTGAGAATTGAGTTGTTCTCTCAACTTAAAATATTATGTGCAAGAAATTGGAGTGCATATCCTGTCAATTATTAACTTAAACTTGAACTTTTGAACTTGAACTTTTATCTGAGTGATTTTATCAGGATATGCACTCAATGCTAATTGCAAATAAGTTTGAGTGCAAATAAACTGGGGATATGAAATCTGGCCTATTTGGCTAATAATTGACAGGGGTGATAATTTCATAATTTCAAATGTTTCAAACTTGAAGGGGATAACTTGAACTTTATAGCAAATTGAGTTTAGCTAAATGTTTGCTATAAAGTTTAGCAAGGGGATAACTTGCTATAACTTTATAGCAACTTTATAGTAAGGGGATAACTTGAACTTGAAGGGGATAAGTTGGCATTGAGTTGGTGTTTCAGTTTGAATAATTTAACAAGTTGAATTATGTGTTTCAGTTTGGTTGAAATTTACCACATCAAATTTAACACAGTTTGAATGATAGCAAACTTGAACCTTTTGAATTATGAGTTTAGCTGAACTTTATAGCAACTTTATAGCAAGGGGATAACTTGAACTTGAAGGGGATAAGTTGGCATTGAGTTGGAGTTTCAGTTTGAATAGTTTAACAACTTGAATTATGGGTTTCAGTTTGGGTGAAATTTTACACATCAAATTTTCCATATGTTAAAGATGTTCTTGGTGTTTCATTATTAAATTAACACATATCCTGTCAGTTTGGTGAACACATTATTAAATTAACACATCAAATTTTCCATATGTGTTAAAATATTCAAGTGTTTCAGTTTGGGTGAAATTTAACACACCAAGAGTGTTGTTACAGTTTATATACATGGGTTTGATTTCTTCATCATTGTCAGACAGAAATTTTTGAATGAATTTTGTGAATGAATTTTTGAATCAATTTTGAGTGTTATTGCAGCTATTTTGAATTTGAGTGTAAAATGAGATATACTGGGATATTCAACAGTGATATACTTTTTTGTTATTCAATAGAGAATCCTGTATCAAAGAGATTGTGATATCCTTATGAATTTTGATATTGTATAATTTTGATCCTGTAAATTATGGGTGAATTCATATGAGTTCACAGGAATTGATCCTGTATATGAGTTAAATTCCATGATATGAGTTCAATTTCACATATCATAGAACTGTTTGTGGGTTAAACAGGATATGGGAGAGGATCCTGTTTTGTTTTGTGAGAGGATATGGGTGAAACATCTTCATAAATTTCATTCAAGATTTTGTAAAACATTGAATGAAATTTCATTCAATTTCATTCAAGATTGTTTCACCCATATCCTGTTTCACCCATATCCTGTTCAAGATTGTTTCACCCATTCAAGATTTGTTTTGTGATTGAATGAGATTGAATGAAATTTATCAAGATTGAATGAGATTGTGAACAAAATTGAATGAGATTGTTTCACCCATATCCTCTTACATTGAATTTGTTATTTATCTACTCAATGAGAATATATCATCTTGATGTTTACAAAATTTCATTGAGATATTTGAATGAAATTGAGTTTGGGACAGGATTTCATTGTGATGTTTTACAAAATTTCATCTACTCAATGAGAATGTTATATGTGAAATTGTTTTATCTTGAGTTTGGGACAGGATTACAAATTGTTTTATCTTGAATGAAATTTGTTTTATCTACTCAATGAGAATATATCATCTTGATGTTTGCAAAATTTCATTGAGATATTTGAATGAAATTGAGTTTTACAGAATTTCATTGAGAATATATCATCTTGATGTGTGCACAAAATTGAGTTTTACAAAATTTTTAATTGAAATTCTCATTGAGATATATGAACAAAATTCCATTGAAATTTCATTCAAGATGATAATTTTGTTATTCAATGAAATTTATCAAGATGTTTACAAATTTCATTCAAAATGAGCTATACTTGGATATTCAACAGTGATATACTTTTTTGTTATTCAATAGAGAATCCTGTATCAAAGAGATATGGGTGAACTCATTTTGTAAACAGGATCCTCTCATTTTGATATACACTTTAACTAAGGATATCACAGGTTTTATCAAATTTGTTTTATCAATTTTGTATATCCATGATATCACAGGATATGAGTTCAATTTAATAACAGGACATATCAAGTTACCAACATTAAATGTCATGTGAGTTATCAAGTTATCTTTAATATGAAACACCAACATATCAAGTTATGAAATTTTGCTGTGAATGTCCTGTGAAATTTCATATCAAACACCAACATCCAAGGATACCAAGTTTGATAATTTGAGTTATCAAGATTGAGGTATTAAATGTCTTGTGAGTTATCAAGTTTAACATTTCATATCACACCAACCTAAACTTGAATGTTGGTGTTTGATATGAAATTTTCCTGCAGTAAATGACATAGGAACAAAATAAGAAATAACAAGAGAAAAAAGTCGTGGCAAGAACCACCATTGCTGCAAGAACCACCATTGCTGCAAGAACAAAATAATTATAGATGCACCACCGTCGCCTCCCCAGTTGATTTTTGCGATTTTTGGAGTTTCTGGGTATTTGCTGGGCCGCATTCTCAGGCATACTTTCCCACTTCGGCAAGTTTCTTAAGGTAACAAGCCTCAATTTTATATTTCATTGGTCTTTAATTTCCAAATGCATGCACGATATTTGTTTGAATGCCTGGCTGATTTTTTTGACCCTAATACAAAATCTGGGGCTTTGTATTTAATTCCTTGCAGCTTCTGTCAAAATATTGTTGTGGGTCGTTGTATTAGGTTCACACAAAAATCTTTTTTCTGGAAATTTTTGCTCTGAAATGTTATGTTTCAATTGTTGATTGTTGTTGTTAGGTCCAATCTGTTATTAGGCTAGCAACAGATCCAAAACATTGTTATAAGAAAATATCAGATTGGCCAAAACAAATGCTTTTGTCAAACTGTTATATGTCCAAATGCAAAACATTGTTATAAGAATATATCAGTAAATATAGTATACTCTCCATATATATGAGGACTACATTGCAGAAAATGTCCAGTAACAAAAAAAAGTCTATTCATAATTGCTATGGGATGATCGACAGTGTATTGTGCATGATATTGAGGACTACATTTATATGAAGGAGAGTATGCTAATATGCTTATATGTTTTCTTGAGCTAATATGCTTTCAGTTTCGTCTCACATAATTTCAGTCTTCAAGTAATTTCATATTTAACACCATGATTTCAGTTTGTGTATCAATATTGAGGTAGTCATCAATATCATATGGAATTTTGGTTGTGTTAGTAACTTCAAGTAGCTTTTGTGTAGTCCTCAATTTCATGTTAACAGCATGATATTGAGGACTACATAACATGTTGTCAAGTTCAGTTCTTCAATATTTAGGACTACTTAACATTATTTTAGCATGATATTTCAGTTTATGTATCAATAACATGATTTCAGCATGATCCTCATAAATTTCCTTCGCCTTCAGGAGGTCGCATTCGAAGCTCAAAATCAACCGCGAATATGACAATGTCTCCTCTGAAGCATGTATCTTCAGTGAGTGATATAAGACAATGACCATGCTTTTGAGTTCAGTCCAGTGGCTACATTGTATTGTATGCTGATATATGTTTGTTTTTCTTCAGGAATTGGATGAGGGTACCAGAGAGGAGAAGAACACATTGATCGGCAATGACGAAGAATGCAACCGGGCTTAAGCTGCTGCTGCTGCTGAGAGTGATGGGAGTTCAATGGATATGTTTTGGTTCTTGAAGCCTTGCACTTATTTGGTCAAATAACTGAGTCTATGTTTCTGATATTTGTACACTAATAAATATCATAGGATGTCCAGCTGTTAGGATGTCACAGTGTATGTTTCTCTCAGACAGGAAGAAGAGCATACTGTTAGTAGCTTACATGGATTTCATTTTGACTCATTCATTGTTTTATTGGATGTGTGGAAGTGTGTAATTCTTTACTCTCAAATTATATTTCGTAGGAAAATAAATTGTCATTATATGTGTTGTTAATTTGGGCTTGAGAATGATCTATTGGGTTTAATTATTGTGCTGAAAATGGAATAAATTCATGGCGAATACAACCTTTATGAACTCGATGAAATTAGGATGTTAAAGTCCAGATTATCTCAGAGGAGGAAAATTCTTTTCAGTTGAAAAACCAAATAATCCTATTTAAATTTACAGTTTCTTTCCTAACTAACATTATACCCTGGGTGCTGCTGTTTTTGGTACATAAGATGGCTTCTTCCTAACCTAAATATAGGATGCTGTGATGGCCAGTGGTTCATGTTCATCTACTTAAGTGGTTGGGTATTAATGTAAAGTAAGTCTACCCAACCATGTTTTTGGTCCTCAAACAAACAATTGGCCATATCGTTCAAGATTGCCAAGTAACCGAATGAATGCCTTTTTCTTATCCAACGGAAGCGTAATATCAAACTTTGTCCTTTCAACTATGTCAATAGGAACATTTGATTTATCACCTGCAAATAACAAAACAAAGCATTTTCATTTCTCACTAAACACATTTGAGAACAAATAGTTAATGGGCAAAGACAAGGTTAATCACACTACATGTAGCCGAGAGGTCGTAGAACATAACTTGGATATTTAATATTACATTTGATTACTATTTTTGAATTCTAGGGCTGACTAGAACAAGTCCCAGTCATTAACAACGATCAGTATGCATTCACATCCTTTGCATCCAAGGGTCAAGTTTAATTCAAAAAATTGGGGGAATTTGAACTTCTGTTGGGAAAATCGAGAAGTTGAAATCTAGCCAGCATTTGGCCATGTCTCCCCCCACCTTTTTGTTTTTCTTTGGTTTTCAAACCCCCCACACAATCACTACATTTGTGCAAAATACCGCACATTTCGCCTTTTTGCAAAAAAATCCTCACATTTCACTTTTAACCCCCACACCCTACACACATGCCCACACTTATGAACTTCACCCCTTTATTTTCATGTGTTTCTATTTTGGACCGGGTTAAAAAATTTTCCCCACTCCTGAAGACGCCTGCACCGAAGCTAGATTTTTGTTCGTTTAGATTTTGGAGTGGGAAATAATGTTTGGGGAGAAGAAAGATTTTAAGGGGCATGCCGAAGCCGCCCGAACCGAAGCTAGATTTTTGTTCATTTAGATTTTGGAGGGGAAATAATTTTTGGGGAGAACATAGATTTCGAGGCGATATCATAAATGAACGGTGCCCGAGGGCGCGGGTTATGCGCTGAATGAGCCCGCGTCGAAGCTAGATTTTTGTTCATTTTGATTTTGGATGGGGAAATAATTTTTTGGGAGTACAAATATTTTTAGGGGATATCTTAAATTGGATTGGGTGTTTTGTACATTTTTGTTCAACTGAATGGCCTGCGTCAGCTAAATTTTCTTCCGCTAATTTGTTGTTTCACGCTGAAGGCGGGTGCCTGCCAAATTTTTTGCCGCTACTTTGTAGTTTCGTGACGAAGGTGCCCACGACGAATTTGTTGTTTCGAGTCGAAGACGCTCGTGTCGAATTTGTTGTTCCGCGCCGATAAATATTTCTATGCTAATTTGTTGTTCTTTTAAATTTTGGCTGCGGAAATAATTTTTTGGGATCAAAAATTTCGCGGGAGAAAATCTTAACTGAACCGTGCCCGCGGGCACGGGGTATGACTAGTATATATATATATTGTAACGACTGCTTTTCATGTATCTGGATTTAATATAATATAATATATGTTTTGGTGGATTTTCTCCTCTTGTGTGGTTTTCGTCTCCGTAGATTTCATTTTCGATCGAATCGTCGCATTTTCTCGCTTCTTCCTTAGGATTGTCGATTTCGAAGTATGTCACTCGTGACGGACTTCATAACGGTCGTATCTAACTAATAGATCAAGCGTAGGAGTCTTAGGAATCGATCCCGGGGCACCGCGCTCCGTATCGGAACTTTTGGTGCTCATTAGCCGGTGTAAGAAGGGCCATCGACCGACTAGATGACGATCCAGTCGGTCGGCAATCCTTCTTGGACCGACTAGTTAGCTTTCTAAATTTCCCAGGAGTTACTGTTTATCGTTAGTCGGTCTAAGAACGTTGGTTGACCGACTAGGTTGCAAACTAGTCGGTCAGCAATTCTTCTTTAACCGACTAACTCATCATCTTATTTTTGTATCAGCTACTGTTTACTCTTAGTCGGTCTAAGAACGTTCATCGACCGACTAGATGCCAAACTAGTCGGTCAGTATTTGTTCATGGACCGACTAACTCTAGAATCCTATTTTCGTTCAGGAGTTACTGTTTGCACTTAGTCGGTCTGCGTTGGTCGACCGACCGACTAGTTGCCAAACTAGTCGGTCAGTGGTTGCTCTTTGACCGACTAACTAGTGTTAAAACCCTAATTTCTGGGCAGCCGCCAGCTCAACCTATTTATACCCAACCCAAACGATTTCATCTTCTCCAACACGACCCAAAACCCTAAAATCTTCCCCCTTCAGCCCCCATCTTCCTCTAAGCTTCATTTCTCCATTCCAAGCCCTAGAATCATCATCCAAACCATCCATTCACTCTATCTATCTCTCATCTTCCCCAAAATCTCACCAAAATCCATCAAAATCCCCAAATCCCCCAAAACCCTAGTTTCCCCAAACTTCTCCAATCCTTTCCAGATCTAATCCTAGGGTTCCCCGGAGTGTTTCTTCCGTCTCCTCTTGGTAAGAAATCGATCTACCGTTGTTGTCATAACTTATTTATAATTTTTGTGAAACCCTAATAAATTTCATGTTATTTGATGATTGTTCCCCCAAAACAGCGATTTCCTCGTAGATTGGCATCCGTGTGACGAAGTGGTCGTCATCCCCGGTGCTAGGCAAGTGAAACTTGCCACTTATGGTTTAGGCCATGTTTTAGGCCATTTTCTTATAGTAGGCGTAAAAGAGGCTAGGCGACGAAATGATACTCGCCTAGGCGCAAATTGGGGAACTAGCTTGACAACGAAGCTAGTTCCGACATTTAGCATGTTGCACGATTACCATGCCATGTTTACTTTCCATTAACGGTACGCAAATTAAATGTCATGTCATTGCATTCTTTTGGTGATCCCGTGATTGCGTAGCATCGCTACAATACTTGTGTTTCCTGGCTCGTGACCAGAAGCGAGCATAATGAGTTGCTAACCCCAACGCTCGATATATTAAATTGTGAACTAAGAAACAAGCTCTCGTGCGGGGCAACCCTGGCTCACTTGCTGGGCTCATGTTCAGGGACCCTGGCTTGTTTAGTGCGGGATGGGGTGAGAGTTAAGCGGCCATTCAACTGGGGGTCTGTTTGATCAACAACTGCAGTTGTAAGGCGTAAACTCTTTGGGGTGGGGTAGTGTTTAGTGCCGATCTGTCTGAATGTTGTACCATTCAGCGAAGGGCGTAAACATCTACAAAACAACCGTGAAATGTGAATTGTGTTTAGTGCCGATCGGTCTGAATGTTGTACCATTCAGCGAAGGGCGTAAACACCTACAACGTGAATAGTGAATTGATTGAGATTGATAGTAGCATGGCTACTCTTGTCTTGTCTTGTCTTGTCTTGTCTTGTCCCGATGATGGTTCTCTTGTACAAATCTTCTTGCCATGTTTTAATTGTGCACTCATGTTATAACAGCCATGTCATGCATACTAAACTACTAGGTTGCTAGTTGCCTTACTTTCAGTTTCCTTGCCCAAGTCTTTTAGACTTGCTGACATGTGCCCATTTATTCTTTTGGGTGACACATGTTAGATCCTGAGCCTGAGTACCTTGTTGAGGACGAGGTGTTTGCTGACGCCGAGCCCGAGCTTGTGTTTGACGGGGAGTACGTGGACACTGGGGACCAGTCCTAGTGTCTTCGTGTGTTTTACTTTTGTTAGACAGTTGTTTTGTTATCGGTGCGTAGCACCCATACTTTGTTATGTCGTTTCTTTGTTGGCCTTGTTCTGGGCCTTTAGACTCTTTTCTTCTTAGCCTGGTGGCTTTTCTGGATGTTGGACTTATTTTCTTGTTGGACAATGTATGAGATGTGAGATTTTATTTTAGTCTCTCCTTGTGTTATTATTGTTATTCTGTTGTGGTTACATGGACCTGCTTATGTATTATTGACGCTTATCGGGTTTGGGGCTTCACAGCTCCACTCTCGTGCGGACCTTTTCACGTCTCGCCTCTATTTTAGGGAAGCGGGTCGTGACAGGTTTTGTTGGTGGCCCATGCAGGTCCCTCTGTAACTGCGATTTTTGGAATAGCGATAATAATATTAGAATGTCCAATAAATTAAGTTAGACGTCCGAGTCATAAGCTATGAGTCTAATCTGATTCGTTTTCTGTGTCACTAGATGGCAGGAAGACGTTTCACCCGTGGTGGGGGTAGTGGCGCAGTCCCTCATGATGAGGAGCCTGAGCGGGAACCCACCAGCGGTGAGATGATGCGGATTATGCTGCAGATGATGCAAGTGCAGCAGGGCGTGCTTCTGCAAGTCCAGAATGCCCCGCTTGCCTGAGCTGACCGGGCTCTTCCGGATGTTCCTCGCTCTGAGCCAGGAGCGAAGCAATTTCGGGAGCTGGGTCCCGCATATTTTGATGGGTCTGAGGGTCCTCTGGCTGCCAATGAGTGGATTCGGAACATCGAGGACAATCTGAAGATGGCTAAGATCACCCCGGCTGGATGGGTTGATTTGGCGAAGAGGCAACTCAAGGATAATGCTCGGAATTGGTGGGATGTGGAAGAGAAGTTGTTGGTGGAGCCGATCGTCTGGGCTACCTTCAAGGCTAGATTTGATGGTGAGTTCTTCCCGAAGGCTGCCAGGGAGGAGATGCTGCAGCATTTTATCGATTTGAAGCAAGGGAACTCGTCAGTGGACCTATATCACCAGGAGTTCATGAGGCTGAGTCGGTTTGCACCAAAGATGGTGCAGGACGCTGAGGAGAAGGCTCAGAGGTTCCTGCAGGGGCTTGCTTCGGAGCTCCAGAGTTTTGTGACCTCCTCTGACCGGGAGTCTTATCAGAAGGTCCTAGTAGCAGCCAAGAGGCAGGAGCTGCTCGTGAACCAGAGGAAGGGGTCTGTTGTTGGTGCTGGGAAGAGGCCTGTGGAACAGGTGAGAGCTGTGGTTAGACCTGGATTCAGGCCTAATCAGTCTGTTCAGTTTAAGAGGCCAGGAGGGCCTATTCTGAAGTCTTGCCATTTCTGCGGCAAGCCTGGCCACACCAAGGATCAGTGTCGGAAGTTTTTGGGCCAGTGTCTGATTTGTGGAGATGCTTCCCATGCCGCGAAGGATTGTCGGCATGCGAATCAGCTGCGGAGGGCTCCTGTTGCAGCACAGCCGTTGCAGCAGCGAGCGTCTGTTCCTGCTGGTCGTGGGGCAGCTCTTGTTCTGCAGAGGCAGGCTTTTCAGCAGGCTGTTCCGTCGAGGAAGCAGGCTTTTCTGATGACCGCTGCGGAGAGCGAGGCTGTGGATGAGGTTATCGCAGGTAATCCTCACTCTAGCTGTTACTTTCCTAGCTGGTTTTGATTGTTAGATTGTGTTGTTTGCTTGAACATGGTTGTTTGCTAGACTAGGGTTTGATTGTTAATTGCTTGATTAGGTGTGGTTTTGGTTTGCACATTTCCTACACGAGTC
>JAULAV010004764.1:0-28000 GCA_030789695.1 Scilla litardierei | reverse complement strand
CTAGAGCCGCCATTTGGCACCCAATCTATTACCTCGGCTTCCACCTTTACGGCAGTAGTCCTCTCTATTGACAGGGATTCATGAGTAACAGGCGGGAACTGATATAATGGAGCCGGTGCAAAGGCAGGAGCGATGTGCATTCAAACGAAACGTGAATGCCCATGAGGTGTACGTATATCGGTCGAGCCTAGAGCCGTCGTTTGGCACCCGATCTATTATCTCGGCCTCCACCTTTACGGCAGTAGTCCTCTCTATTGACAGGGATTCCTGAGTAACAGGCGGGAACTGATATAATGGAGCCGGTGCAAAGGCAGGAGCGATGTGCATTCAAACGTAACGTGAATACCCATGAGGTGCACGTATATCGGTCGAGCCTAGAGCCACCGTTTGGCACCCGATCTATTACCTCGGCCTCCACCTTTAAGGCAGTAGTCCTCTCTATTGACTGGGATTCCTGAGTAACAGGCGGGAACTGATATAATGGAGCCGGTGCAAAGGCAGGAGCGATGTGCATTCAAACGGAACGTGAATGCCTATGAGGTGCACGTATATCGGTCGAGCCTAGAGCTGCCGTTTGGCACCCGATCGATTACCTCGGCCTCCACCTTTACGGCAGTAGTCCTCTCTATTGACAGGGATTCTTGAGTAACAGGCGGGAACTGATATAATGGAGCCGGTGCAAAGGCAGGAGCGATGTGCATTCAAACGGAACGTGAATGCCCATGAGGTGCACGTATATCGGTGGAGCCTAGAGCCGCCGTTTGGCACCCGATTTATTACCTCGGCCTCCACCTTTACGGCAGTAGTCCTCTCTATTGACAGGGATTCCTGAGTAACAGGCGGGAACTGATATAATGAAGCCGGTGCAAAGGCAGGAGCGATGTGCATTCAAACGGAACGTGAATGCCCATGAGGTGCATGTATATCGTTCCAGCCTAGAGCCACCGTTTGGCACCCGATCTATTACCTCGGCCTCCACCTTTACGGCAGTAGTCCTCTCTATTGACAGGGATTCCTGAGTAACAGGCGGGAACTGATATAATGGAGTCGGTGCAAAGGCAGGAGCGATGTGCACTCAAACGGAACGTGATCGTCAAGGTAATAGGTGCAGTCAAGAGAAAGGGCTTTCTGTTGAGTATTGGACTCCCCGGATTTGGTTTTGGATGATGAGCAAACATAAATATATCATGAACTAACATTTTGTGAGTGCAGTTATGGGGATCGTCGCCAAATTCACGAGAACACTCAAAGCGACATCTTAAGAATTCTCAAAGCTCGTATTCTATGCCTAAAGCTTCGTTGAAGCTTTTGGACCTTTTTGGACATCATGAAGATTTGATCAAAGCTTTGAAGACGGATCGTTTAGGTTTATTTCATAGTCTTTTTGCTTCGATTTATAGAATGTTAAGCCTGGAGTAATTCTTACATTTCTATCTTCATAACGCTCTTATCTTAGCTCTAGGATCTTAGTACAAGTCCATTCTAACTTCCTCGAAGCATCGCGCTTCGATTCGGACTTGTTTGTGCATGTTAGTTGGTACAAGAAGAAGTACTGACCGACTAGATGGTGATCTAGTCGGTCGGCAGCTTTTCTTGGACCGACTAGTTTGATTCCTTATTTTCTTGGACTTTACTGTTTACAGTTAGTCGGTCTACGTTGACTCACCGACCGACTAGTTTGTGAACTAGTCGGTCAGTGATGCTTCTTTGACCGACTAGTTGGACTTTACTGTTCATGCCAAATTTCTCCTTAGCTACTATTTATCGTTGTCGGTCTAAGAACGTTTGGTGACCGACTAGTTGTTGATCTAGTCGGTCAACATTTGCTCTTGGACCGACTAAATCATTTGTACTCAGACTATTTGTTTTTGACTCTTAGTCGGTCTAAGTTTATTGACCGACCGACTAGTTGTGAAACTAGTCGGTCAGAAAGTCTTCTTGGACCGACTAGTTATCTAGGTCTGAAATCTTCATCTGTTCACTGTTCACCTAATAGTCGGTTCATGTTGTTTCACCGACCGACTAGTTGATGAACTAGTCGGTCAGTGGTTGTTCTTTGACCGACTAGTCTGCTTCAGATTTAGATCCGTTGGAGTTTTGAAAGCGACGTTTCTCTCTCCCTTTTCCCTTGATCCTTTAAATACCTGAAGGGGTTATTTCATAGGATCCAAGGCTGCCATTTCAGAGTTCTATTGATTCAAAGAGAAGCTCTCAACTCTCATCTTCAAGCTCTCCCATTATCAAGAATCTCTCCCTCACTCTCATTCCTCTAGAGAGATTCATTGGTTGTGAGCCTTCCAAGCCAAGGGCTTGATTCTAGGTCATCCATCTCATCCCTAGGCTTCCATTGCTGGTCATCTTCTTGAAGCTAGGGTTTGGTGACTCTTCCTCCATCAAAATCCTCTTTGCCCTAATTTGGTAAGAAATCTCAAGGCATAGGTATTTTGTTGGTAAGCATTTCATTTCAGTTATATTTGAATTGTATACTCTCGGTTGTGAGAGGTTTTGCATGATCCCGGGTTGTGGGAGTCACGGTCATCGATTGTAGGTCGATTGCACTTGTGAGGTTTTTCGCAAGTGTTCATATTGGAAATCTTGAGTTAGGGTTTCTAACTCAAGTATCCGGAAGGGATCCGGGTGGTTGGGACGTAGGATCACCGGGAACAAGTCGGGGAGACTTGGGTGGATCCGAACCCATTAAACCATTTGTTTGCGTTTGCATTTATTCTTGTTGATCGTTGTTATTCCGCATTGTTGTTTGTTAATTGCACGATAATTAGGAATAACTCTCCCTATTATTTAAAAGTACTATTCACCCCCCCCCTCTAGTACATGTGCAGTAGCTTCCCAGGGCACTACAATTGGTATCAGAGCCAAGTTCAAAGCTACACATAGCCAAGTTCAAAAGCTACACATAGCCAAAGTTCAAAGCTATGACGAACAACGACTACAACGTCTTCGGGAACCGCGATGGAGCTTCTTCAGTTATGGAAGGACTATCCTCAGTCAGGCCTCCACACTTCAACGGTACCAACTACGGGTACTGGAAATGCCGGATGCAAATTTTCCTCCGGAGCGCTTCACTATGGAGAGCCACCATGACGGAGTATGTCGAGCCTTCCGAAGAAGATTTCGCGAAGTGGACTCCCGCGGAGGTCGCCGCGGAAGTAGCCAATGCCAAGGCAATGAATGCCTTGAATTGTGCGTTGGAGCCCGAGGACTTCAACAAGATATGCACATGTAAGAGTGCATATCAAATATGGAACCAACTCCTCATATTGCACGAAGGATCGAGTACGGTAAAAGATTCTAAACTCGTCGTTGCTAATAAAGAATTTGAGTTGTTTCATATGGAGCAGGGTGAAACCATGAAGGAATATTACGCTCGCTTCGTGGATATATCAAACGACTTGGAAGCTCTTGGGAAGGTCTATACCCAAAAGGAGAAAGTCGCAAAGATTATCGACGGTCTTCCATCATGTTGGGAAAAGCGTACCTTCGCCATCGAGGAAGGTAATGACATGAATAAATATACCGTCGTACAACTAATGGGTACCTTGTTGTCTTACGAGGTACGCAAGGATAGTAAGATCCGAATGAAGGAAAAGATGAAAGCGTACTTGAAGCAAGATGAGCCAAAGAAAAAGACGATTGCCTTCAAGGCCGCTCCATCTACCGATGATGAAGAATCGGAAGACGAATCATGGAATCCATTGCCCGTATGGCAAGGAAGTTCGATCGATTCCTCCGAGAAGGTATATCTTTGAATAAATCTAAAGTTAGTTCGACTAATGCTTCTACTCCCGTGTGTTATAAATGCAACAAGCCAGGACACATCAAACCGGATTGTCCTCTCTACAAACACAAGGAGAAGGGAAAAGCATCAAAGTACGACAAGTCGAGAAAGTACAAGAAAGGACTTGTTGGAACATTCACCGACTCCGAGGAGGATTCCTCAAGTGGAGAGTCGGATGGTGGACATGTGGAGAAAGCAAAACTTTGCTTCATGGCGAATGAGGCAAAAGATCGAAAGTCCTCCTTCGATGATAGCGAGGATGAAAGCGAGGATGGTAGCGAGGAGGAAAGCGGAGAACCTACTATTGAAGAAATGAGGTTAGCAAACCAAGAAATTTGGTCTAAATTTACTAAATTAGTAGATCGATATAATAAGACCAAAGATGAACTTGTCAACCTCCAAACCTCTCCTAAGTCTACCATCACCAACAATGACACCATTGTTGAGACACTCGCCAATGAGAAAGCAAGTTTGCTTACTCATAATGGCTTGTTGAGAAATGAGGTGAAGTCCCTCAAATCTCAACTTGAGCATGTTCTTGTTGAGGATTCGGATGAACATGTGATAGCGGATTTGACGTCTCAAAACTCAACTTTGAGTATTGAGAATAAGAATCTCAAATCACGTGTTTATGCACTCACATCGCAAGTATCCATTTTGGATGCTTCTTTGCATTCTCTCAAAGAGAAGTATGAGTGCACGTTAGGCCGTATCAATGATTTCAATAAAGGTAAGGGCCATTTGGATAATATCCTAAATGACTTACTTCCGGCCAAACACCACATTGTCTTGGGGTATAAGATGGGAGACTCATCCAAATCGCCTACCACCTTTGTTAGGCCGACATCCGATGCCTCGACGAGTGGGAGCAAACACCCCATTGGTAGTTCTCCTACCAATAGTGCTTCCACTTCGTACACACCCCCGATTGGAAAGAAACCCACTTTGGGTAGACCTCCAAAGAGGGGTCATGCATTTTTGTACTCACATGCTATGCCACGTAGGAACACACATCCTACTCCACCGGTGCATGCAAATGTTAATGATGATTTTTATACTCCGCACCCACGAGCACGTGCACGTAATCATGCTCATGCACATCCTAATGCTTATGTTCAAACATCTCATCAACATGTGCATGCCTACTCTCATAATCATCCTCATGCATACACACCTCATGCTTATCCACGTATGTATGCTACACCACATCATGGATCTCATGCTCATCATAATGACATTGCTAGATCTCATGCTCCTAGGCCACATGCACCACATAGAAATCAACCTTTTGTGCATGCAACCAATAGAAAGAGGATTCCCAAAATGTACACTATTTGGGGCCCCAAGAACACTAGCGATGATGCTATGAATGTTTATGTGAAATCATATATTAATGATGTTATTTTGAATGATGATTATGTTGGGAAGTCAAGTTCCTCTTGGACTTGGTTTCCGAAGGGTTAGTTCCTTTAACCCTTCAATGCTTGGTACCATGAGTTTATGATCATGTTATGGGTACCAAGGCATATGTTTATAAAATTGATTTTGATTATGTTAATTTATGGGTTACAATAATTTTTATTTCGTATTTCAAATTTGTTGTCTAATCCATTGGATCCAAAAGGATTTTTGGATACCAAAATGAAGTTTTCTAGGTTCAATCCACCGTGGGATACCAACCCTACCAACTCCTCGATTTGTGAAGACTTTCATTCAAACGAAGTTGATGGTGCTTAGGTAATGCACCAATGTAGGGGGAGCTTAATGTTGTAAGTATGATATTGCATTTGGTATCCATGAGGGTTGAATGCATGCTTGGTTAAAATCTATTTCTTTACATTGGTATCATTTTGTTTCTCCTAGCATGATAGAATTGTGAATGCCATAAATGCTTTGAAATTCATATCTATTTTTGGCATGACATGTTTTTAAAAGTTATAATGATAATTTTCGTATTACTTTTATCACATTGTCACTTCTCATCGCACACTTCACTTAGTTTTGATGTGCTTTCACTTTATGTTCATTTTCGATTGATATTGTGTCATTTGATATTCTATGATGTGCACCACTCTTCTGATGGATCATTCCTTTGTGCACATTTTATGTATGTCTCTGATATTGATTTCGTCGCTCGACGATGTATTTTGATTCAATAGCTTTAGTTGTATGAAAACATAGAATTGTTTTCCATGCACTAAAATAGCTATAAATGTTGATATTGGAGAGTAAATTCATTTCTTCAATAAGTGAATTTACATTTGATATTTTGATGATTTTAGTTTTTCGATTTTCGACTATGGTATCATTGACACGCTTTGATTTTATTCGAACTTTATTTTGGTGTCATATGACACGTGGTCGTATTCTTAGACTCGCATGCTTAATGAATTATTTGGACATGATTTATTTTCATTGGCTTCCTCCCGCTCTTTTTGGAGTATGCCAAAGGGGGAGAGATATAATAATGGCATAATAATGGCATGTGCTAAATGATAATTTACCATGAATCTAATTTGATATGTAAGATTTAGGGGGAGTTAAGATATAAAAATGGATTACAAATCCTAAATCTCAAATATTGGATTTTTATTTTTACTTTCCTCGTCTGCTTGATGTATGTGCTTATTATTTCATATGGAACTAATGTGTCATCAATGCAGGGGGAGTAAGTATATTTCATTTAGTTCATTATTATTGATTATTATTTATGTTGGTTTGTCATCACCAAAAAGGGAGAGAATGTTGAGTATTGGACTCCCCGGATTTGGTTTTGGATGATGAGCAAACATAAATATATCATGAACTAACATTTTGTGAGTGCAGTTATGGGGATCGTCGGCAAATTCACGAGAACACTCAAAGCGACATCTTAAGACTTCTCAAAGCTCGTATTCTATGCCTAAAGCTTCGTTGAAGCTTTTGGACCTTTTTGGACATCATGAAGATTTGATCAAAGCTTTGAAGACGGATCGTTTAGGTTTATTTCATAGTCTTTTTGCTTCGATTTATAGAATGTTAAGCCTGGAGTAATTCTTACATTTCTATCTTCATAACGCTCTTATCTTAGCTCTAGGATCTTAGTACAAGTCCATTCTAACTTCCTCGAAGCATCGCGCTTCGATTCGGACTTGTTTGTGCATGTTAGTTGGTACAAGAAGAAGTACTGACCGACTAGATGGTGATCTAGTCGGTCGGCAACTGTTCTTGGACCGACTAGTTTGATTCCTTATTTTCTTGGACTTTACTGTTTACAGTTAGTCGGTCTACGTTGACTCACCGACCGACTAGTTTGTGAACTAGTCGGTCAGTGATGCTTCTTTGACCGACTAGTTGGACTTTACTGTTCATGCCAAATTTCTCCTTAGCTACTGTTTATCGTTAGTCGGTCTAAGAACGTTTGGTGACCGACTAGTTGTTGATCTAGTCGGTCAACATTTGCTCTTGGACCGACTAAATCATTTGTACTCAGACTATTTGTTTTTGACTCTTAGTCGGTCTAAGTTTATTGACCGACCGACTAGTTGTGAAACTAGTCGGTCAGAAAGTCTTCTTGGACCGACTAGTTATCTAGGTCTGAAATCTTCATCTGTTCACTGTTCACCTATTAGTCGGTTCATGTTGTTTCACCGACCGACTAGTTGATGAACTAGTCGGTCAGTGGTTGTTCTTTGACCGACTAGTCTGCTTCAGATTTAGATCCGTTGGAGTTTTGAAAGCGACGTTTCTCTCTCCTTTTTCCCTTGATCCTTTAAATACCTGAAGGGGTTATTTCATAGGATCCAAGGCTGCCATTTCAGAGTTCTATTGATTCAAAGAGAAGCTCTCAACTCTCATCTTCAAGCTCTCCCATTATCAAGAATCTCTCCCTCACTCTCATTCCTCTAGAGAGATTCATTGGTTGTGAGCCTTCCAAGCCAAGGGCTTGATTCTAGGTCATCCATCTCATCCCTAGGCTTCCATTGCTGGTCATCTTCTTGAAGCTAGGGTTTGGTGACTCTTCCTCCATCAAAATCCTATTTGCCCTAATTTGGTAAGAAATCTCAAGGCATAGGTATTTTGTTGGTAAGCATTTCATTTCAGTTATATTTGAATTGTATACTCTCGGTTGTGAGAGGTTTTGCGTGATCCCGGGTTGTGGGAGTCACGGTCATCGATTGTAGGTCGATTGCACTTGTGAGGTTTTTCGCAAGTGTTCATATTGGAAATCTTGAGTTAGGGTTTCTAACTCAAGTATCCGGAAGGGATCCGGGTGGTTGGGACGTAGGATCACCGGGAACAAAGTCGGGGAGACTTGGGTGGATCCGAACCCATTAAACCATTTGTTTGCGTTTGCATTTATTCTTGTTGATCGTTGTTATTCCGCATTGTTGTTTGTTAATTGCACGATAATTAGGAATAACTCTCCCTATTATTTAAAAGTACTATTCACCCCCCCTCTAGTACATGTGCAGTAGCTTCCCAGGGCACTACACTTTCTCCTCTCTTCCAAGAGAGTCTTCAACACACAACACACTTCTCCTTCAAGTTCTACTTCAAGGCATATGGGATTGTAAGTGTTGCTTTCATAATTTCATAACTTTCGTTATTTTGTTTTTGTGCTAGGTTTGCGAGAGCGGTTTGCTTACTCCCAAGTTGTAGGAGTGAAGGACATCGATTGTATTCGATTTCACTTGTAGGGTTGCTACAAGTGGGTTTAAAGGCAACCTCAAGTTAGTGTTCTAACTTGAGTGTCCGGAGGTATCCGGGTGGAAGGGACGTAGGATAACCGGGAACAAGGCGGGAAGTTACTTGGGTAATCCGAACACTTGAAACATAACTGCGTTTGCATTGGTTTATTATTTGGGTTTATTTTTAATTCCGCACTATATTTGTTGATCATATATCATATATATGTGTGAATTTTGTGATATGGTCTCCATGTATGCTATATCTATATGTGTTGTGATTTGAGACGTTAAGTTTCCTTCGTGTATCTCAATGTTGATATTGGACTTTCGTTCCTCTTATCACCTAAGTTTATAATGTGGTTTTATGATTTTTTGGATTTTATATATATTTAGATTCTTATTTGGCACGATTGTTGTTATTTTACTGCCGCCTTTTGGATAATGCCATAGGGGGATCGAAATAAACAAACAGAATCGTAATGAATGTTCTAGGTATGGTCTAATAAACAGACATACAAAAACTGGATGTAGGTTGCTACACTGTTTTTTTATACACCGGAAGTTGCTACATTGACTCTCCAAATTTGGATGGCCCTGTAGCAAACCGGCAAAATGATTCCAGTTTTGCAGGGCGGTTGATGGAGGGAAAACGCCATATTTGGCGTGTTGTTGCAGTGTGGTTTGGAGATGATATAACCGGCCAACTTCCGCTTAGACTTGCATGGAGTCGTCGAATATAGCTTAATTCACGTAAACTAAATATGGGAAAAAATACCTAATTAAATGTCACATCATCTACCAACTAGATTCAATGGGGTTGGATAGTGGGGTGTCGAGACTTGAGAATATATTGTGGGGCCCGCTAAACAATATGTGGACCTTCGCATTCGAATGTTGTTAACTGGGCAATTTGCAGTAGGTTTCGCGTCGTTCCGCTGTGCTGCGTTGAAAAATTCTATCTTTTTCCCTCTGTGGGCTCCACTTTAATGTGTTACTAGGCGTTAGAAGAAAAGCGATGGTACGTAGAGATGGAAATTGCGAATGAGGTGAGAGGTTGGTGGGACCACAAACAAGAATTCGACCGGTCATCTACTCATCCAACTGCCGAATTTGCTGGTACTTTGTTTGAGAAAAGTTTTTCACGTAAGCGCCATATCAGCGAATATTTGTATCCATTCTGACAAGTAAAACATTTTAGTCGTTTAATATATCTCCTCACACAACTGTATACAGTAATGCCATATGTGCGCGATGAGGAAATTAGTATAATAAATCCAAATATTCGACCGCGCACAACTATCCCTCATTTACGCATATACTGCGCGTGACTAAATTATGTTTGCTCACCGCGCACAACGGTTCAAATTTTGCCCCGTTTTGCGCGCTCAGTAATTAATCCGCCGTTTGTTTATACTTGTAATAACAAACGGAAGAGCGAGAGAGTCAAGAAGCAAGATGGCCACCCATAATGCAGGACCCGGCAAAAAATTTGAGTTGCCGCCAAACTCGGAGTATTAATGTAGCAGACCGCAAAAAAATGCCGCGAAGACCCCAGAAAACCCCGCCATGCGTCCGGTCAAGTGGAGGATATTTATCCCGCCAAATTTGGGGATATATCACCATTCGCCATGATTTGTGCCTTCACTGCAGATATGGCTGAGAAATCGTGTCAGTGGGACGAAGAAACTTTGCAAGGCCAGTCTTCAGAGGGAAGAAGAGACGGTGACGTAGATGATAACCGTTCCCTTCATGACAGGGGGATGTGCGGCCGCAGTTGCCTGAGACTCCCCTAAGGGATACGTGGCCATGGGGAGGTCTCGTTCCGGCAGGCTATGTCCCCCCGGCGTACGAGGGGGCATTGCTGTTGAATCCGCCCACTGACGTTCCATCGGAAGGTACTAGGGGGAACCGTCACCGACCCTTCTTCCCCGTCTGGTACGGCGAGTCTGCATTGGTGGATAGGGGGGTGGCCAGTCGGCTGGTGGAGAACTCCATCCTTCCCATTGACCAAAGTGTCCTGGGTCAAATTGACATTGAAAGGCTCGCTAACTCAGTCGTTTATGGCAGTTACCAGGTTAAGTACTAATGTCGTCTCGTTGTGCTGTTGCCTTACTCTTACAGTCTTACTTATCCATGATTCCCTGCAGACATCATTGGTCGGGGCGGAACTGCGTCGCCGAGTGGATCAATTGTTGATTGCCGAGCGGAAAAAGGCGGTTTCCTTCGAATCTCAACTTAAGGATTTGAAGGAGCAGCTGATGAAAGAGAGAGACCGCAGATCTCAGGCAGAGTGGGAGGTTGCAAAAGCTAAAGATCGGGCGGCCTCTATGTCAGCGGTTCGGAAGAGCTCCGAAGAGCGATGGTACGTAGAGAAGAGCAGTCTCCTGGCTCGTATAGCCGAGTTGGAGAGAAACTCGCTTCCTCCAAACTCGATTGCAGACGTGAGGCATGAGGCTGAGGCGAGGAAGCGTCAGCGATCTGGTCGGGAGTCCGGTGGAGGATCGGCCCAAACGTAGGACGGTTTGGCTACCAACGCCCCCTCCAGCGAGGTGTCTGTGTGAATCGTGGCCATCTTAGTACCCCAAATGGTTTTCATATTTTGAGAGGTGAACATGTGATGGTTTAAGCGTTAGTAATGAACCCCGAACATTCAATTGGCAATGAACACCGTCTGGT
The DNA here is from genome assembly GCA_030789695.1 of Scilla litardierei. Lineage (NCBI taxonomy): Eukaryota > Viridiplantae > Streptophyta > Magnoliopsida > Asparagales > Asparagaceae > Scilla > Scilla litardierei. The sequence continues at coordinate 16,858 of JAULAV010004764.1, read as the reverse complement.
GCAGTCTTTTACCGCTTGTTAGTTTAAATATCTGTTTGCCAACCATTAGCGATCTTCGTACACCGATTGCTTAATTTCTTGTGGATATTAAAACTATTAGCATACATCCATCACAGAAATGGTCAAGGATGGTGTGAAATATCGAAGTTTCCCGGGAATATACTTAGTGCACGTGAACTGCGTTGGAATTGAGCTTAGCATCACAGTGAACCAGATATACAATTTTTTTCTCATTGCTCACACCGGTCCCACCTTTTACCTGATGTGTATGGATGAATCTGATTTGTCAGTGTGTTTCATTGGAGTCATTTTCTCCAGCATTCACATAGCCTCTACATGCATCGAGATTGTTACGTATAGAGTTTTCCTTTAAACGAACTTGGGATATTGGACTTATGCCATAGATTCAAGTAGACCATCGTCAAGGAGAGAAAGATTCAAGAATACGCAGAGGTGGAAATCACTTCATGCAACATAAATAACACATTTACTGCAGTATACGGTCTTCAACATCAATAACATACCAAAGCACACAATTATGAGTCCAACTCTTAGCATTCTCCTTTATGTCCGTTGTGCGCGGTGAGCAAATTTTTAATGCTGTAACATAAATTGCTCAAAGCTCACAACGGGCAAAATTATGCCAGTCGTGCGAATTTAGCTACTGTATCCCATAACATAAATGTTCAAAGCGCACAATAAGCAAAGACATGATGGCGCGTTGAGTTCCCGTTGTGCAGAAATCCCATAGATTTTGTACAAAAATCCCAAAAAATTCAGTATATTCTTTCATTATAAACTCAGTCACTACATTTGCACAAAATTATAAATTCAATGCTCTGATGATACGGTAATTACAGTGGGAGATTTGCCTACATCTTTACAGAATAATGTCTCGAATTGTCGCATCCTCTCTTCAAGGCCTTCCACCCATCCTTCGGCCGCAGGCAGGCGGTTAGCCTTCCATTGCCTTATTACCGGTGGGACCGGGCTTCTATCTTTAAGTTGAATATTTACAAAGTGATTATTATTTACAAAACCTATGGTGAAGGGACCACGTTTCGTACCTTGGTGTGGTCCTGATCTTAACGGAAAAAATGAAAGACATTGTTGCATTGACAGCAGATGTATTACACAGTTATAACGACTTGAGATAATATGTCCAACTTCAGGGAAGGTCATCCAATATTGCATCGGGGGGTGGTCACCCATATAGTTAATTGACACTACCTGTTCTTGTGCACTTTCCTCACCCATCACCTTTGAGTACACATCATAGTGGTCACGCAGCTCTTGAAGCAACTCTCTTCTGACCACCTTCCACTGGTCCTCTCCCATCCCTAGATGTGAAGATATAGCCCTGTAACCACAGTTCCCATCTGCCGTCACATCTGTGACGTTCGATATATATTTGGCGATTTCAGCGGGGAATTGATCAAGATAAGGTATGCCTCCTTGAACGGCTCTAGCGTCCTTTGCTTCATAATTTGCTGCTGCAAATGAAGCTGTAGCAGAAACCCCAGTCATACTGCCAGATGTCGCGGCTTTGCCAGTTGGTTTCTTTCTAGCAAGTTGAGGAGGAATGGGTGGGGCAGACGTATTTTTGATCCTTTGGGACCGTCTCGGCTGGACACGGCCGACGCTTTCTTGTTTCGATGAGACTTCAGGTGGAATTTGAGCAGAGCAACTAGCCGCATCGGCGAAGTCATGATCAAAATGAGCAGGATGAATGGGGGTGGCTGTATCTTCATTTGTCAAATTATTATCCCTTTTTCTTCTTCCATTGAACACGACATTAACTTGCGGCTCTGTAATCAGATTTGTCGCCGGGGTAGCTAGCTCCTTCAACTTAATTAACAACTCCTGCTTCATCGGCCCATCAAGTTGAGCATAGAGCATGTGTATGCGCTCTAATTCAGCATGTATAAGCCCATCTTCTTCAGACATCAATTCCGGCTTAGCCTCCATGTCTAGCTGCTTCCAATGAGAATTTACGGCATCTAAGGGAATGGGGCGATTTTCCCTTGTGTATTTGCCAATCTCATTGGCACATGGTACACCATAAATCATTCTAGCTAGACAATCACCTGTGCATTGGTCCGTTCCCATAGGGTCAGATTTATCAGCTTCCACAGACATTATCTTCAACGCCGCAGCGGCTGTAAATCCTATCAGCTCCTTGAACAAGAACCCATGCACATTATGTTGCAACATGATCTTAGATTTCTCGAATGATGCCTTGATCTCGATATGCTGCCCCTCTAATGATTCATGTATAGTTGGCCAAGAAGCGGATAAACTGAAGGCCGATGAACCCAATGCCCTTTTAAGCTTAGAATGTTCAGTCTGGGCTATTTTGGTCTGCCCTCTGTTGGTACTGACATTTCCAAAGTGGAGATTGCCATCTGTCCATACAGAAATAAACTTCTCCTTGTACTTGTCCAACCAAGATGTCTTCACATAGCTCACGACCCTTGTGTAATCTTTGTACTCGGTCTCCAATGCCTTCAGTTTAGCAACATACTCCTCCTCCTTGCGTGCCCCCACCAATAAATTCCAGCTAGAGATGAAACCTAACCATTTTTCTTGATCTTCAAAAGAGGGCTGGCAATTTTTGGCAATATTTTTGGATATGTGCATTCTACATATTTGGTGCACCGCAAGGGGAAATTCATGGCCAATGGCATTCATAAGTGCTGGCTCCAGTGCTGACAAAATTACACGTGGCATCCTGTATCCCTGCAGCAAAGAGCTCAACTTCCCCAAGGCCCACAAGTAGTTCTCCTCACGTACGGCCTCCGTGTAACAAAATGCCGCTGCGAACTGAATATCTGTGGACGTCACCCCATACATCTCCATCAATGGTGGCCTGTGGCGGTTGGTCTTCAACGCGCAGTCCATAACCAGAATCTCTGGAAATTTTCGTAATAACTCAACCGACTGCGGATGTGCCCAAAATATAGTCCTCACTGCAGTTGTCACTTCGTCCACTTCATGATACACAATGTAATTACGCTATGTCAGTAGATTAAGGAATAGCTGCATTTCTGCTCTCCAGGCCATTTCCCCTGCCTTCATCCTCTGTCTGGCTTTATAAATAGTGTTGATTGTGGTAGATGTTGCATTATCCTTTTCCTTCAGGTATTTCAAGATTTCCCTTGGCCTAAGCAGTCTATGTGACAAGTCTCTCACCGTGGCCATCTCCCCACCTCCGAACCTCCTCTCATCTGGATGTCGCTCGATGTACATTGCGGGTTAATGGTTGTGATTGCCACGTACAACTGTCAAAATCCACTTATCTGTTGCCACACCATTAGCCCTCAAGTAGAAGGGACATGAACACTTCTTGCTTCGAGTTGATTTTTTGGCCGATATATCCGGCCTGTGTGGCCGATATGTCCCACTTCTTTCACAACAAAAATAATAAGTTGGGACCCTATTGCCCTTTGTACTCATATTTGATGATTTTGTAACAACCAAATTCCCGGTTTTCACACCGACCCCTTTTACCCATTTACCAAGCTCTTCTATGCTGGGGAAAATTTTATTTGTTGTGAACTGATTTGTATAATCTTCATTAACCTCTGAGCCTTCAACAATACGCTGAATTAAGTACCAGATACCAATATAGTCACTAAATGTTAAGCTTTATTTTCTAGTAAATTAGTCAGTTAACAAAGCAAAATAATTTCAAACATTTGCTTCTTTGTCCGCTTCATCCCAGATCCCCTCAATGTGTACCGAGCCCATCACAATCTTCGTAATTTCTACGCAATCATGTTCCAAATGTACATTGCAGCAATAAATTTCTGAAATTATTAAAAAATACCAAATTAATTAGCATCAATTAATGGCTTACCAACTTTACGATGCAATGCGGCCGCAGTCGACTATTTTAGGGCACCCCAACCCAATGACACAAATCTTTTGCACTGCCTTAAGGACCTTCGTTTGATATAAGCAGGAACTCTTATAGTCTATATACCTCAGCGAATTAGAATAATTTCTGTTGATCAAACCCTATCTCGTTAGCTTTTCCCGCCTTAGGTCACAAAACTGATCGCATATGGAAGCTGTTACGATGCATTTGTATATACGGATGCGTAGAAATAGTGGTTCATAGTGTAAATTACTCATCGCGAACAGTGGGAGGGAAAAAATGTAAATTGCTCTCCTCTGTAAACCGTCTAGCAGTTTGCCCACCGCACACAACCGCGCAAAACACGGACTTGCTCAGCGCACACAACCACGCAAAACTCGGAATTGCTCACCGCTCACAGCCAATCAAAACACGGAATTGCTCAGCGCACACAACCACGCAAAACTCGGAATTTCTCAGCGCACACAACCACTCAAAACCCGTAATTGCTCACCGCCCACAACCGTTTTGGTCAAGTCCACGTGCACATGTGGACGGTTTATTTGCTAGTAATATTTCAAACTAGACTTGTTTACTCAACCAGCACAACGGGTAAATTATTGTAGACCCGATATGACCCGGTAGGACCCAAAATTGTCGTGTGATACCTTCTGCTCGCAGCGAATTGACAGACAATTACACAGATTGCTCACGGCGGAATTTCAAACGGCAAGTATTTTCAAAGATCGCTCCAGTCGCCCAGACCGAAATCCAAAAGCTTTGATTTTTATTTAATTGCTCGAAGGATACATCACTTAGTCAACTGGTGAGATCAAACAAAGAGCTGAATCGAGAGAAATCGATTTAGGGGTTTTTGACCTAAATTTATCAACATCGACTCTTTGGTACGTCTATACTTTTAAGTACAGTTTATCTGCCTTTCTTATTTTGATTTTACATGCATTCATCCACGGTTGAGGTTGATGAAGTCGGTACAAAAATCCAAGGTAATATTGATTTATCTTCTCGGCAATAATGCATTAAATCTTTGAGGATCAGGTTATGAATTGTTTGATACAGGATACTATGGATTTTACAACCGACTTTACCACCAATCAACTGTTCAAGGATAGAAAAGAGCTGTTTCAGTGGATACAAAACGTCGGGTTAAGTCATGGGCATGTGATTGTTACATGTTCAGGGAGATTAAGTAAAACGGCCAAAGGGCATCATGCTGTGTACTTTGCGTGTGAAAGAAGCGGTGAGTATCGGGGACACCGAAAGCTAAAAAAGACCAACCAGCCTGTTAAAACCAAGAAGTGTTCATGTCCTTTCTCATTGCGTGGTTATATGGTGGGCGTGGGCGTTGAGGAGTGGAAGGTAACAGTCGTTTGTGGCAGGCACAACCATGAAGTAGCTAAATATGTCGATGGCCATTCCGATGTCGGGACGTTGCACGGAATGGAGATGGAAACAGTGCGTGACTTGGCGAATAGCAAGGTTCGGCCAGCTGAAATTTTGAAAGTACTGAAGGCAAATAAAAACTTCAGTGCTACCTCAATCAAAGCAATTTATAATGCACGAAACCGGTTACAACGGGGGAAGAAGGTTGGTATTGTAAAACAGTTGAAGGAGTTAGCATCAGCTGATAAAATTGTGGGTGCTGAGAATGTGAAGGCTGTGAATAATGAGGGGGAGGATCAGAAGGTGGGGGAGGCGTTTTGGGAGAATGCAGTGACTGCTGAGTTGCAGGAGGAGGATCATAATGGGAAGATGGGTGGGGAGGATGATAAGGTGGATCGTAATGAGGCGGAGCAGACTGCTGGGGAGGAGGATGATGATGATGAGAATGCAGTGGCTAAGGCCTTTGAGAAGGAGCATGAGGTTCTACGTCTTCAAATTTCTACCCTGGTAGAGGAGATTGCTAAGCAGCATGCTGAGATAACGGATATGTCTACATTGACGTGTAAGCCGGGTAAGGGAAGAAGTAGACCGTTGTGGAAACGTACAATAAAGAAGCCGAAACAATCAATTTCACATGATGATAGTGACGAGGACTTGGCTGCCGACATAATAATACCATATTGGAACGCTTTTCCTGAGTGTCTACGACCCCTTATAGTGCATGTCGTAGATGTGAAAGCAGACGGAAACTGTGGGTATAGGGCTGTGGCAGATCAGTTGGGACTGGGTGAGGACGAATGGAGGCAGGTGAAATATGACTTGTGAGAAGAGATGCAAAACCACGACGTCTTGTACCGGCAACTTATGGGTGCCGTGGAATTTAAAAAGAATGTAGTGGCACTGGGCCATTTGTTAGACCGTCCAAAAGCTAAATGGTGGATGCAGATGCCAGAAATGGCATATGTCATTGCCTCATGCTACGAATGTGTAGTACATATTCTTGCACCTCATCAGTGTGTGACATATTTTCCTTTAAGAACTCCTCCAGTACCCCTATCATCCAGACGCCACATAACGTTGGGTCATGTGAACAATAATCACTTCGTTATTGTTAAACTTGCCCCATATGGTCCTGTCCCTCTGACTTCAAGTATGTGGCTAAGATACCGTTCCGATGTGTCAGCCGGATGGCCGGCTGCTTATGAGGATAGGATGCATCAATTCCAGTCAATAGTATTTGGGCACGATATTGCAACCGTTGACGTTATTGAAATATTGTAGGATAAAACGTTGTATCATTTTACTGTGGATTGTTTATTTCATATTGACAGATTGGTAGCATGAAATTTTATCATGTCTGCCTAAATGTGCAAATGTTATCATCTGTATGCCGTGCTTTGGTGTATGGTATCTATAAGTTATGCTCAACGATAGACCTACTAATCAAGTTTGCCTTTTACTAACTTTTTGGTGAACGGGTACAAACTGATATATACTGGATTTTGAATGCTTAATAACACACGCAATCTATCCATATTTTCTTAAGGGTGTTAATTAATACAACTAATGATAGTTATCACGTTGGAATTATATTATTTTATACGTATCAATAATGTTGTTAACATCGGCATAAGAATATGAGGAATCCAATAGAATAAATATTAAAAACAAAATTTAGATCTCCTCAGCGCGCACCGCGGTCAAAATCGTTCTCAGCGTCGCGATTAATAACGATTACCGTTACTAATGTCAAGACTGACAATCCATGTAATATTACTCAGCGCCCAAAACGGTTCGAATCGTGCTAAAATATAACCCTTGTGCGCGCTGAGTAAAATTAGCCAACTAAACCACCGAATTTACTCGAAGCGTGCAACGGGTTAAAATTTTTACCCGTTATGACCCGTTTGGACCCTCTTTCATCCCTTGATAAATTCTGCTCACCGCTCACAGCCATAACCTTCCACAGATTGCTCAAGGAATATCAAACGGCCAGTTTTTCGTAGATTGCTCAAGGTGCACAGACGGAAATTCCAAAGATTTGATTTTTATTACTGGGCTCGACATTTACATCACAGTGGCAACTACTGCGTTCAAACAAATCGGTGAAGCGAGAGCAATCGATTTAGGGGTTTTCGACCTAAATTTGTCGAAATCGCGATTTGGTAAGTATACAATGTTAAGTACATTTTATTTGATATCCTTATTACAATTACAATGTGTAGAAAGAGGAGGCGAAATTTTTGGTTTTTAATTGCCTGCAGATACAGTTGAGATTGATGGAGATGCTAAAAAATTCGGAGGTAATATTGATTTTTCTTTACGTCAATAATGTAACTAATGTTTGGTTCCCGGTCCAATTAGTTGTATGAATTGTTTGATACAAGTGTATATGGATTATACAGCCGAATTTACAACGCTTCAACGTTTTAAAAGTAGAGACGAACTCTTTCAGTGGATAAAGAGCGTCGGACGACAACAGGGGCATGTGATTGTTACCAGTGCGTCGAGTATGAATAAATCGTCCAATAGGACTCCCGCTGCCTACTATGCATGTGCAAGAAGCGGGAACTACAGGGGACACCGACCAGTACGAAAGAGCAACCGGCCAGTTAGAACCAACAAGTGTGGATGCCCATTCAAATTGCGTGGTAATGAGGTGGGCGATGGCGGTGAGTGGAGTTTAACGGTCGTTGATGGCAGGCACAACCATCAAGCTGCTAATTATGTCGCGGGCCATTCCGACGACGGGGTGTTGCAGGGAAAAGAGGTGGAAGCATTGCGAGACTTGGCAAATAGAAAGGTGCCGCCGTCAGCAATTTTGAAAGGCATGAAGGAAACTAAATCCTTCAATGAAACACCAATCAAATCAATTTATAATGCACGTTCCCGATTACTAAGGGGGCAGAGTGTGGGTATGGTAAACAAGTTGAAGGAGTTAGCATCACCGTGTAGAATTGTGGGTGATGAGCTTGTGGTGCATGTGGATAATGTTGAGGAGGAGCAGAAGGGAGATGAGGAGAAGGTGGATGAGGCTGAGGAGGCGACTGCATTGGCTGCTTATTGGCAGGATGATGTGGTGGATCGTAATGCGATGGAGCAGGCTGCTGAGAAGTTGGCTCTTAGTGGGCAGGAGCATAATGCTGCGGAGGAGGATGAGGTTAATGCAGCGGATGAGAATGTGGAGCCGAGGGTGCATGATGTTTATGGGGATGATGAGGCTGAGAATGCAGTGGCTGCTGAGTTGACTGTAGATGATTATGTTATTGGGGAGATGGTGGAGACGGAGGAGACGGTTGCCCTTAACGTGGAGGTGCAGAATGCTGAGGAGGTACTGGTGGAGGATAATGCAGCGGCTGAGACTGTGGAGCCGAAGGTGTATGAGGAGAAGGCGAACGAGGAGGATGATGATAAGGAAGTAGCTACTGATTTGATTGCTGAGGAGCATACTGGGAAGTTGGTGGATACGGCGGGGACGGTGGAACGTAATGTGGCTGACCAGACTGCTGAGATGGATGAGGGGGAGAATGCAGCTGGGGAGAATGAGGAGCCGCAGGAGGATGAGGCGAATGTGGAGGATGTGGAGGATAAGAAGATAGAGGATGCTGGGTTGATGCAAGCTGAGCTTACGTTGGAGTTGGGGGCGACGGTGGAGACGGGGTATCATAATGTGGATGCTCAGACTGCTGGGAGGGAGGAGGAGACGGCTGTGGCCTCGTATTTTGATGAGCACGAGTAGATGGATGGCATGCTTAAACAACTTTCTCCCCTGGTTGATGAGATTTCTGATCATTTTTCGGATGTGACGGAGAAGCCTACAGTTAGGAGGAAGCCTGTTAAGGCTCCACGGTTGCATTCAATTGCGGAGCATACGGCGGCGGCGAAGGAGAAGCCTAAATGGAAGAGGCGGCCTTCGAAGGAAAGTAGTAGGCGTCCGAAACTTCAAATAAAGAAGCCGAAACCTTCGTTTCCCCCTGATGATTATGTTGATGATTTGCCTGCCAACTTCCTCATACCATATTATTTGGATTTTCATCACACGCTACAACCCCTCATGGCGGGCGGCGTAGACGTGGATGCAGATGGCAAGTGTGGGTACAGGGCTGTGGCAGTTCAGTTGGGCTTGAAAGATTCCGATTGGCGGACTGTCAGAGCTGATTTGCTCCGTGAGATGCGGACATACAGCGGCTTGTACAGGCGTGTTCTGAGTGAGGTTTCATATAATAATAATTTGAAGGCAGTGAACTATTTTATTACTGATAAAGTTGCAGGACGGGAAAATTGGATGCAGATGCCAGACATGGGACATGTCATTGCCTCATGCTACAACTGTGTAGTACATTTGATTTCAAATGATATGTGTGTGACATTTTTTCCATTGAGAAGTCCTCCAGTAAACCGAGCCTCCAGACTCCACATAACGTTGGGTTATGTGAACAGAAATCACTTTTTTATCCTTCAACTTCAACCAACAGGTGACGTCCCTCCGACTTCAGTTGTGTGGACAAGATTGCATGACCCTGTAGCCGCTGGATGGCCGGCTGGTTACGAGCAGAGGATGCAGTCATTCGTTGATAGGGTAAAAGGTACGAATATTGCTACCGTTGATGCTTTTTAGTATCTGTAAGATAAAACGTTTATCAATGTAATAAGTTTTTTTTTTGGTATAAAAATGGACCACTTTGGCGGATGAAATTTTATCATGGCTTCCGAAATGTGCAAATGTCATCATCGGTATGGATTGATGTTGTGTATCATACCAATTACACCGAGCGCAACACTGCAGTAATATTGCCCGTTTTGCGCTTTGAGTAATTATGTCTTTACCTACCAAATTGCTCAACGCGCAGAACTGGCAATATTAGTGCCGGTTTTGCGCTCTGGGTATTTTTAATAACATCAACCTGTGTTCCAAATTGTTATGCGATGAGAATGTGTCATTGTTAGTGTGTCCAATACTCCAAGTGAGAGTAGGGCTATTGTATCATATATGTTATTGTCTGACAAAATTGCTTACCGCAAACTCCCATTGATAAGTTTTGCCCGTTGAGCGCCTTTATTAGCCAATTTGTTAGTGGTTACTACAATTGCTCACCATTCACCACGATCAGAACAAATAATTTTGGCCGGTTGTGCGCGGTGAGCAATTTTGTTACTGCGAAAAAAAACTCCTCGTCCACTCAATAAAATTTGCTGATATATCCACATTTATTGCTGCTCGCACCGTGCAAATTTTTAATGGTTAACAGAAATGCTCACAGCGCATAACGGCGATATATTGGAACCTTTGGTCTTACTAATAGTCTAAGAGACTCCTCGAGTCTGCAGATCAGTGTTGGTGAACATACAGAGCAGTGATCGTTAATATACAGCGGATTGCTACCAGCCGGATTGTAACGACCACTTTTCGTGGTACGTTGTTCGTGCACGTGCTTTTGTCCGTGCACGTGTTTGTTTTAGACTTTGTTTGTTTGTGAACACTTTCGTGTGATATGCCGTTGTGAACGTCTCTGAGAGTATTAAATAGTGGCACTATCTTGGAACGACACTTCTCGAGTCGTTTTTCCACAATTTAAACTTACTCGATGAGAAGTGACGATTCTCACTCTTGACGGGAGACGTTTCTATTTTTAGTCTCGTCGTCCGACGTCGAAATTGAGATCCGGCTTCTTAGTTAGCTCACATTCGTCTTCACGATCACCACGATATTTATTTTATAATTTTTGGAGTTTATTTGACCACTTTTATATTTTTAACAAGTTTTATATTATTTCTAATAATTAATTTATAAATTATTTTCGGCCAAATAAAATTTAATTGAGTTTTAAACGTTTTAAAGAATTTTTGAGGAAATTTCCAGCTCATTTGGACCAAGTCAAATCCTAGGGTGAGTTGGAGAAGTTGAATTTCAAATTTCAAATTATTTTAAACTTCTAATCCTATTAGATTTAGCCCTAGACCAAGTCAACCCATCTATACTATATAAGCAACCCCTAGGAAGACCTATTTTCACAAGAAATTAGCCCTAGCCTCTTCCAAAACCCAAATTGGACGTTGTGACGATTCGTCGCAACGTTGCGACGTTCAGCCACCGCACGACCGAAGAAACGATGCCGTTTTCCCCGCCCCGACCGATGCTTCCGCCCGCACCAAGCCCCGCCTGCACCCCGCTGCTGCAGCCACTCCGTTCACCGCTTCGACCGATAGGATCTCTCGGTCAGACCGAGAGACCCGCTCGACATCCCCGCATCTCCGCACCGCACCGACCCCCGCACCGTTCGCCCGCTCCGCTCCGCATCTGACCGAGTCGTTCGCCCGCACCGACCGCTCTCCGCATCGTTGCAACGTTGCGACGTTGCAACTTCCGTTCCCCAGTGTCTGACCGACGGCCCTCCCCGCAGCGACCGAGAGAACCAAGGCTGCGACCGACCCAAGCGCTGCACCAAGCCCGTTCCCCCGCAGCGACCGATGGCAGCCCCCGCATTTGGCTGTGTACGACCGAGAGCAAACGTCGTAACCCCGCATCCGTCGCACCACTTGCCTCCGTGGGCCCCCCAAGTTCTCCAGAGGTATTGTGGGTTCCCCAAAGGCCCCTAGGACTACTGTGGGTCCCACCTAGGTGCTTGCTCTTCGAGGATCCGTCGCGTACGACGTCGTCGCACGTCGTAGCCCGTCGTCGCACGTGCTAGCTTTGGAATCTGGAACCGTCGCCCCGGTTGAAGCTCTGAATTTTCCAGCGAGGAATATATATTGGAATCAGGACTTGGAGCGCGATCTATTATTCCAACCCCCGGTGTCGCTACCCGACGCCGGTGTAGCTTTCGCGTCGTGTTGAGGTAACGTTTTGCACCCCTAGGACCCCCAACCCAATTGCATGTTAACCAAGACTAAAAATCAGTATTTTAAAGTATTTTAAATGTTTTATCAATCACTAATCAAGATTAATAAAACGGATGTAGGCCGGTGGACTTGTGCACGTAGGATAATTGTGATTTTGGACTCATTGGACGGTGTGCTCAGACGTCGTACTTGCAGGCAAGTGAAACTTGCCAACTCTTGTGTAGGGCCATGTTTTAGGCCACTTCCTCGTTCCTAGCGTAAAAGAGACTAGTAAGTGAAATGATAGCTGGCTAGATGCCTACTTGATCTAGTTTGACAACGAAACTAGATCTGTCACCTAATTGATCTAGCTTGACAACGAAGCCAGATCCAACCCTTTAAACTTGTTGTTCATGCATACTAAACTGTCACGTTTACTTTCCTTAAACTGTACGTACTTTTAACTGCCATGCATTGCATCTTACATGTCACCCAAATTGATTGTTGCATAGTAGCACACGCTACAAAATACTTGTACAAATCCGTGTTTCAGTGTTCCTGGCTAGGTGCACCCCTAGGCCATACTTGTTAAAAACACTTACTGGCTCGTGATCCAGAAGCGAGCATTCCAAGTTCGGGGGTAAGGCCCTGGCTCGACACACGTGGAGGGGTAGGGATAAACGGTTACTTGAGCTTAGGAGTGGCCTGATCAGCCCTCTAGCCAAAAGACGGAATCTCTGTGCACGAGGTGCTTACTTTTCTTGTCTTGTACTTGTCTTGTGAATGATTTATGCAATACTTGTCATCCATGCCATGTTTAAATGCCATGCTCGTACCTTACTTTACTTTACTTTACTTGTTGCACTCATACTTTAAACTGCCATGTCATTGCATTCATGCTAGAACTGCTAGGTTGTTTTACCTACTTTCAGTTTCCTTGCACAAGTCTCTTGTAGACTTGCTGACATGTGCCCCTTGCTCTTTTAGGTGTCACATGTTAGACCCTGAGCCAGAGACCGTTGCTGAGTACGTGGTGTTTTGCTGACGCTGAGTCTAAGTCCATGATTGTCCAGGAGGATTTTGGTGGACACCGGTGACCATTCTTTGAGTCTTTGTTGAGCTTTATTTTGCTTTAGGCCTTTTGTTAGTTGTTGGTGCATAGCACCGTTGTTTTGTACTTTGTACTTTTGTTGGCCATGTTTGGGCCTTTAGTCTCTTTTTCTTTTAGCCTGGTGGCTTTTCTGCGATGTTGGAATTTATATTTATGGATATTCTGAGATTATTCTTTTGTCTCATTTCAATATTATTATCTTTGTTTCGCTCGCGTTGCAAGGACCTGCAGTTTTAAATTTGATCGACGCTTATCGGACTTGCAGCTTTGTAGCTTCAAGTCTGAGCGGACCTTCTCACGCTTCGCCTCCATATTTTTGGGAAGCGGGGCGTGACACGGATGTTCTGCTCTATAATGATTAATGCCTGCCTAAGTTTTGCGCGTTGGGATAAACTGTAGCCACTAAAAAATAGCCCAACGCGCACAACGGGCAAAATAATGCCCTTAGGCTCGGGCAAAATTACGAGCACAACGGGAAAACAACGCGCACAACGGGCAAAAATTACGCGCACAACGGGCAAAACAACGCGCACAACGGGAAAAAAGGAAAGCCGGTGGTTCGCTTTTTGAGCATATAAAAGGTAGTTTATCAACAATTGTTAAACGCGCACACACCTAGTAGCCTTATGCCTGGTGTGCGCGTTGAGCAAAGTTGCGACGATAGCCCATTTGCTCAACGCACCCCGCACGAACTAATTTTGCCCGTTGTGCGCTTTGAGCATATTTGTTGGATGCTGTAATTTTTGTTCCCACGGTCAATCATTCACACTCCTATTTTCATCATACTAAAATTGTGATTCCGCAATATGCCAACAGTCAAACTTCGCTTAGAAACTTTACCTAGTCAATCTGATTCAGAAACTGCATGCAAACCTTTAGATTAACGATGATACATATTCAAACGGTGACCATTCCAAAATGGCCAACCCATTCTAACATACTGAAGTACGTACAGATACAGATCCAAACAGATACATATCCCTTTACTCTTACAAACTGATACATTTGAGTGTCTTCACAGATGTTTGCAATGAAGTGGCGCGTGATCTGCGTGTTTCCCCCTTCAACTTCTGCGAGTTCATCGGGCGCACATCTTCTATGCGTTTATTAACGTCCTTGGATAGTTGGATATGAGAGTCGCGTCGTTGTAACCTGCAGTCAAGTATGTAGCCGTGTCAAACACCACACCTGGAACCCCGATTCCCCTGTGGCGATGTACGACACGGGCAATGCGCTCCACATCTACGTTGCACTTGCCGAATTTCTGCCCTGATCTGCTCAAGATGATTGTCATACCAGATGTTTGCAATGACGTGGAACTTTGTCCTTTGTAGGAGACGCCGTGAATTGGAAAGTCGGCAGACCGTTTCGCGTATTACCGTCATTGCTGTCGTTGTTGTAACATGAAGTCAGGACAAAAGACACCGATTGGAACTCCGTTACCGGAGAAGATGTAAAACAACACAGGGTTGCATAAGAAGTTGTGTTTGGGAGTGTAAGAGATCGGAAAGGATAGGATGGAGTGTCTGTGCATGAAAGATGATGTATAGTGAAACGATGAAGGGTTTGATGGAGGAGATGGAGTGTATAAAGAGGAGATGGAGATGGATATGGAGTGTATAGCAAGACACGCAAAACAAATACATAGCCACAATTCATAATAGGAGGGAATAACAATCTATCATGGTACAACCCCCAGCAGCTTTCCTGAAACATGAGAGACAGCATAGCCAATATCACCCCAAAAGAATATGGTATGATCATCGTACACATTTTTCATAGTGTTGTTTGGGAAAATTTTTCTCAACGCAGTTGCAACACCCCCCAGCATTGTCGGGGATGCTTGATTATAAATGGACGATAGCCCTTCGTTGCATAAGTTTCCAACATGAACCATTTACCTTTACGTGAAAAGAGTACTGGATGAATGCTATCGTCCATATCTATATCAAGCATGCACGAACAGCTGAAGGACTTATTGTTTCCATACGGAGGTTGTGTTGGCAAATAAAGAAGATGATGATAAAAGAAAGTAGACGAAGTTTAGAGAAGATGAGTGCTCGTTGTCCGCCATTTATAGGGGAAATTGGACCAATCATAATGAAGCGTATAAAAAGTCCATGATCCTACAGTAATGCAATGGATCTCGGGAATCAACATTTAGAGCATCTCCAAAGGGGCTCCCTAAATTATTTTAGAATGTGGAAAAAAATAGGTTAATTACTCTCCGCGCAAAACCATGAAACCCTACGGTTTTTCGCCTTGATCACATAATAGGAAAATTACACTCAACAATACTACTCTCCACTAAGATTTTTTAATACATTATATTCGCCGTGCTCACCGGGCTAAATAATACAGAGGCGAGTAACCATCATAATTGCTCACCGCGCAGAACGTTTAGAAAACGAGAATTGCTCAATGCGCAAAACGCAGAACGCATGACAGCGAATTGTATTGATGAGAATAAGTAGAGTTAATGTGTGGCTACATCGAAGACCCCGTCATGCTACAGAGGGGTTCTCGTGAATATACAAATGACTGCTCATCTACAGCGGATTGATGTCAGAGAGATGAAGAGACGTTAATTGCGATGTGAGAGAATTGATGTAGCTGGAGCGATTTGAAAGCTCTCAGGGAGACCTTTGACCCGAAAAATGACACAAATGTCCTCAAAAGCAAGAGCAATTGTGACCCAGTGGAGAACTTTGTGGCAGTTCACCCTCACTGCGACAAAATTGGTTGTGTGTGGTGAGCAATTCTGAGGTTTGAGTGGTTTTGTGCGCTGAGCAATTCTGATTTTTGAGAGGTTGTGTGCGGTGAGCACTTCTGAGTTTGAGTGGTTCTGTGCGATTAGCAATTTTGAGTTTTGAGTGGATTTGTGCGCTGATCAATTCTGAGTTTTGAGTGGGTTTTGTGCGGTGAGCTTATTCTAAGATTGAGTGATTGTGTGCGGTGAGTAATTCTGAGGTATGAGTGGTTTTGTAGCCGCTTACTTAATTGCTCAACGCTGAGACATAATTGATCAAAGCAAAGAAAGAAAATCCCCCCTATTCGATCTCTCCTCACAATCCCAGGGTGTTGGGACGATTTGCCTCTAGACACTCCTCCCCTCTCAAAAGAAACCTCCCGTTGGCCCGATCGTTGGATATGCCCTCCATTGATACCGGACCTCTCCTTCCCGACAAATTCTTCCTCTTACAGGCGGATTGCCAACGAGTTATTACTCTTACACATGGAGCGGCCCGTCTTCCACTCCCCGACTTCCCTTGTAAAACTTACACCAGGGGACTTAGGGCGGACCGCTCCTCCCCTCCAACGCCTACTCCGTGACGACCTCCACCTCCGGGGGCGGCATCGCCGAAACCTCCCGTTGGCCCGATCGTTGGATAGGCCCTCCGTTGATACCGGACCTCTCCTTCCCGACGAATTGTTCCTTTCTCAGGCGGATCTCCGACGAGTTATTCGTCTTACACATGGAGCGTCCAGCCTTCCACTCCCCGAATTCCCTTGGAGAACTAACGCCAGGGGACTTAGGGTGGACCGCTCCTCCCCTCCAGCGCCTACTCTGTGACAACCTCCACCTCCGGTGGAGGCGTCGCCGCCCGCGGGGTGTCGGTCCAAATCACCGGTGAAGGCATCGCCATGCCAATCACCCCACTGGG
>JAULAV010004763.1:0-25005 GCA_030789695.1 Scilla litardierei | reverse complement strand
GGAAGACGGCGCGGAACATCTCGCCTGCTCCAGGGCTGAGATTCCGGGTATGTGGTTAAAAGTATTTTTAGCATTAGTTTAGTTTAATCGCAGTAGGCTAGATCCTTCTTGGGATGGTCAGATCCATCCCAAGTCGGCATAGATCTTGGCATAGGGTCTTGGACCTTAGGGCTAAGTTAAAAATAGTTTTAACTGCTTGTTAATTTAGATTAACTGTTTTTCTTCCGCTGCAATTCTCTTTTCTGTCTATGTTCCGTCCGACTTAGGACGGGACTAGAGTTTTTGTGCCCTAAGGGACCGCCCAATTCCCCAACAACACCAACCTCCTCAGTAACAAGCGCCGCCTTCACAGCAACAACAGTATGGGTTTAGCCCATCTGGGCCTTATAGACCGCCCGAGTACTACAATCGTCCACCACAGCAACATTACCCACCGGTGGATCCAAAACCCAATTTAGAGGCGACCTTGGCACCTTTATAAGCAGACAAGCGAAAATCAACGCCAAAAATTCAGCGCATTTTAGGAATCTAAACACCTCCATGGATGAACTGAAGGCCCAAATGTCCCAATTCAAGAAGACTCAAGGGAGATTGTCCTCTCAGCCTGAGCCAAATCCCAAGGGGCAAGCTAATGCGGTGGTTGCGATCATCACGATGGGAGGAAAGAGTACCGACACTGCAATGGCACCGGTCTCTAAGAATGTGAGCCAAAAATCAGCTATTCCAACTCAAGAGGAAGATATCACTACTATTTCAGCACATATTACGGCCGAGGATGAGGAGAGAGCTACAGAGGAGCCACATGCTTTTGGAGAGAGGGAGGCTTTACCTTCCACCTTTCCTACTACCACTACGGCACCGACGGATGCTACTACTCAAGAAAAACATGTTCCAAAGGATACCGCTAAGGATAAGGAGAGCCGACCTCCACCTCCATATCCTTAGAGACTAGCCATGGCGAACCTAGAGAAAAAGTATGCCAAGTTTATAGAGCTACTTAAGGGTATCCATTTTAATATCCCCTTTTTGGATGCGCTTACAGAAATCCCCACTTATGCCAAATTCTTGAAAGATCTAATAGCGGGGAAGCACAAGCAAGAAGCGATGAAGCTAGTGTATAATTGCACCTCCATCATCAAGAATTTCCTACCTAAGAAGTTGCCAGATCCAGGAAGCTTCATGGTACCATGCTCCATAGGCGGCACCCCTATTGACAGAGGTTTGTTCGATTTGGGGGCAAGCATTAGTTTGATGCCGCTCTCTGATTTGGTGTAAATATTGCAGTTTTAACACCTCATTTAGCCCCATTTTGCGCATATATGGTACGTGTTTGGCCTTTAATACAATCGTATTTTGAATATCGTCATTTATCAGCGCAATCACTTGATTTAAGCACAAAACAGAATTTTATTGACAATTTTGGCACTCTCATATTTTTCATGCGAAGATCTTGATCTCACGATTCCAACGACTATTTATTCGTATTTTTCTGAGATCTGTGCTAATTACAATGAATTTTTGAATGCAGAATACCATAAAAAGGCGTTTTGACATCATGACGACGTCAGCATGCGCAGAAGCGGGTCTAACCACGGTTTTAAGCGAGTTTTGACCCGTTTCGAGTCTTAAACCTAATAGGAATCATTCGCATATACGCGGTTTTGGACTTTTGTGGCATCAAACGACGTCGAAAAATTCATATAAATACTCAAAATTTGCATATTCCAAGGAGCACGTCAGGGAGGAGGTTTTAGCAATAGGAAAAATCGGTAGTAGCCTCTGAAGTTGATTTTAGGGTTCAATTGAAGGCTTTGGTGATAAAAATCTCAACTTTCTTATTGTATTGGATTAAATTCTAGTATTAGAGATTGAAGATGATGTTTTTATTTATTTATAAAGATTGAATCTTTTCTCTCAATGCTTGGCTAATTCGTATACGTGTTGGTTGTGATGTAGTTAGGGCTATGTAACCTTTGATATTATTATCTATTCGCTCTATGTTCACGTCATATTGCGTATTTTATCGTTTTCTACATATACTATATTTAGGTATGTTCTTCGGAGACGTGGGCATGCTTGAATCGAATATGACCTGAGTAAGGCTTATTCGTGATGCGATCCTAGCAGACATATCGTGACCCGAGAGGGCACTTGTGCGTATTTTCATCATGAAATTGATAATATACGTGATTACTCATTGGCACTATTTTATGCACTTTATCTCTATATTTTCTGACGTTCTCATGCCCTAGCTGGATGAAACGTTGAGTTATAGAAAAGACGTTAATAATTATTGATTGCAAACACCCTAACGAAATCACAACCGATACATATTCACAACCGATACATATTCTTCATATTGATACCATATCATTGACTTCACCGTAATTATCTTAAATTGTTTTTAGTATTTAAAACCATTGATACGATTTTCTCGCCTTCAAAAGGTGGTTGCTTTTCGTCGTATTATTACTCTTTATAAATTGAAATTCGTGGTCTAACAGGTCAGTTGTCCCGTAGATACGATACCTGGACTCAATAAGATTATTACTTGTTCGATCTCCTACACTTGGGAGTAGCGCTCACATCTTTTGAGATGAGTCAAGTTTTTGGCACCGTTGCCGGGGATAACAGTACTTATGATCGACGATTTCATTTTGTAATGAGGAATGTTCGGTGAGATCCTTCCATCTTATAGCTTAGGGCTTTTATTAGCTTCTTTTTTTCCTTTAAAAAATATGAAAAAATGGAATACATGAATTTATATGGCACATATTATTGGTGTGATGCAGAGTACAATGTTGCACACAAGCATAGAATGGAGAAGCTCATGATTGTTAATTTCAATCAGAGAGACTGTGAAACTTTCTTTCAGGCCTGGAGGAGGTTCACGGACATAGTTTTGAGCTATCCGCAACATGGGTACACAAAGAAAGAGCTCATGGAGTCCTTCTTATTTGGACTACGACCACAGCTGCATAAATTTTTGGGAGTCATGACGTCGACAGAGGCGTGGAAATACATAGGGTCCTTACAAGAGACTATCAGATCATTAATGAGATTTCAGAGTGTGATTCAACAGAGCCTTCTTGTGACGACACTGGGGCATGCCTTGATCAAGGAGAGCAAATCGTAGATGTACCCTTGCAACCCTTGAAAGAGGAGTTCAATTGCTCATTCAGACACAGGAGGCTAAATCCCATCAATTCCAAGAAAATTTCCTTGCGCGGAGTCGGCAAATTCAACAATCCATTGAAAATCTTACTCCGATTGCCACTTGCTTAGAAGAAAGTAATTCTTTTGAAATTCAACTTCAAGAATCTAATATGATCATCTTCTATTGCAGGTATATCGGGCGAGCCATGTGACGATGAAAGCACAAATCAGAAAATTAACATGGCTGGAACTGTGTGTAGATGAGAGGACAAGCTAGAAATTTTGGATGAACAGGAGGAGGAGATAGCAAGGGACTTGAGTTTAGAGATTATCGATATACAGCCCAAACCACTCTTTTCCCCAGGTTTTCTCCAAAATCATTCATCCCTCTCCCCCATCGCTGAGCTTCATACCAAAAGTAGTGCAATTCTTTCAGGGAGTAGTCATCAATATGCTTTTTTTAATTTTACTTACTTTGATGAATATATTTGAAATAAGTTTATGGCGAAGAATTTTAGACTAAATTGGACTGACATAACTTATCTCTTACAGGACGTATGTAATCACTTCATAGAGATGCTTGGAGTTGTGTTGTTGGGGCCTAATTTAGCTTGTGGAGGAAGAATATTCGCAGAGGAGCATAAGGAACCGATAGAACAACTTCATCCACCATTAAAGATCCTTGATCCGCCATTTGACCACGGTGTGTTCTTTCCATTAGTGTAGATTTTTATATGCTTTTTAGGATGTTTGCTTTTGAATAAACTCGTACCCTTTACGAAATTGAGGAGAATGTCCATCTTTAGTTGGGGGAGTGTATGAAACCTTAGGATTTTTGATTTTTTTTTAAAAATAAAATGTGAGAAAGGAATCAATAACCAATTCTCATCATTCAAACCCCCTTCACTTATCACTTTATTGGATGATTATGCATTAATTGAGTTCACAAAATTGTTTATGGCTTGAATTAATTGTTTTTCCAACATGGAAATAATCATTAATAGGCTGTTTATGAAAACTTTCAATTGCCATGATTAATATCTCAAAATAGTTTGAATTTATTTCATGCAAGTTAGTGTGATGCTTAAGTGTTAAGTGGACATGATTGATTAGATTAGGTTTCGAGTTGAAGAGGAATTTGGATATTGTTTCTAAAGTTTATGTCCATGTTTATGGGTGTTGAGTTGCTTACAAAAAAACTGAAAAAAATGAGAAAACGAAAAAATGCATTGTTCCCTTGAGTTTATTAATTAGCTGGGTCTTCGTGCCTAAGGAAGTATTGGAGATTCGCTTCGAAAGATGGATGAATGGGGAATGCATTCAAAAAAAAGAGAAAATAAAACTTAGATGATTCGATTTATTAAGTTCGAGGGGCTTGATCGCTCCCGGATAGACACCCGAAAAACAATTGTAGTTTTACGGCAAGCACACGGTGTAGTGACGAGCAGGTATCGAACACGAGGAGGGACTAATGGCGGTACTCTATCTTAATCACTAAGCTAATGGTGGAGGGGTGATTTTTGGAATGTTGTTGTCACAGTCATTCAATTAACAATTCAAATTCAATATTATAAAAGCGTCTAGGGGTAGGGAATCCCCACTACGGGTCGTCATTCATCTCTGTGAATCGTGAATCTCAATGTTGCAGAACTTGAATTGAGGTGAACTAGTCGTAACTTAATAGAGACCAAGATCACTCTTTCGCTCTATTGCAGGACTATAGCGACCTAGATTAGGGCCCACTATCGTGCAAACCCTAACCTTAGCCACTAGCATTAGGATCGACATCATCGTTCAATCGCTCCTCGAGCCCACTTTCGTGCAAACTCGAGTTATGATCTAGATTATGATAGCTCGTACTCGTCCAATCTCTTACAAACGAATATGGGTATAGATTTATAATAAAAATGCTAGCTTTGTTCCAATCTCTTGCAAACCAAGTTTAGTGAATCTCGATTATAAATCTAAATCGAATACCTAGGCCTTTCCATCGATTAGAATCCAATCTCTTGCAAACTCCATATCGATAGAAATTTCTAACTATCCGTAATAAATTAGTCACAACCTAACCTCTGAGAGTGTCGTGGCGTCCTCCCCACATATGTTGTCACGACCTCTAAACCCACATCTGCTTCTGTCGAGACTCCTGTCATTTCATCTGATGCACATGTGTCTGAGAGCATACTTGTGCCTTGATGTGTCCATATTTTACATGTTTTTATCGCATCATTTCATGTCATATTCACCTCTAAACTCCATATTTTCATATATTATCACGCTTCTAACGTCATATTCGAGTTTTGTATGGTTTTATGGATTTTTAGGAGTTTTGGAGGGAATTGGAGCTATTTTGGGACATGGACACATCCGGCACGTCCTAGACGTCAATGTCAAGGCTCCATGAGAGTTCATCGAAGAATGGAAGAAGATTGGAGGAGAGGAGGAGAAGAGAACGCGAGATAGCAAAGTTCAGTTCAGTTTCACAGGTGACTTGACCGAGTAGCATCAGCTACTCGACCGAGCTGACACGTAGAAATCACACAGGAAACGGCCTTATCCTACTCGTCCAAGCAGACATCCGACTCGACCTGAGTCGTACCAAACAGATGAAGATTTTGAGATTTTCTACAAGGCACCCTAGCTCAATCGAGCATCAAAGCAACTAAGCTGAGTAGCTCACCTACTCGACCCGAGTCGTCAAGAAATAGAGCAGCATTTTGGAGGAAGTTCTGATCGACCGAGTAGGGGGGCTACTCGACCGAGTAGCCCATATCAGCCAGACGCAGAAGCAACAGCAAGCGGAGCCTGAAGCCAACTCGACCGAGCAGGCTCCGCTACTCGGTCAAGTAGCACGACGTGACCAGCCTAGTTGGTGGGCCCAAGTGCCCAAATTTTCTGAGATTTTTTGGGATTTCTACCATATGTATTTACGCACGTTTTTAGCTTTATTTTCAGAGCAGCTTTAGAAAAACTTGTAGTTTAGTTTTAATTAGGTTTTTGAGAGTTTATGCCGTCGCTATTTTTTGTGAAGCAAAGCTTGGATTTTTATTACTATTTCGCACAAGGAATCTTATTTTCGTAATTCTCTTTGGATTGATATTGCTTCACGATGCGTTGATAACACTTCTCTACGCTTTCTATTGATTTTGATGTTTTCTATTGCCATGATGAATTCCATTGCATCTATTGAATATTTTGTTGTTATATCTATGATACGTGAGTAGTTCTATCTAGGGCCAATCGATTAGCCCATGGATTTTAGGATTTAGATGCAAAGTTAGGATTTTTTTAGGTTGCGTTGGTATAAAAGGGACGTATTTTGGTTGATCTTGCAAAGTTTGTAGGAGAACTCGTACTGAGATCATGCCCACGGTCGGTGGAATCGATTGGCTTAAGGAGTATCCTATAGGCTTAATTCGGGAGTTAGCGGATTCAATTGGGACTCATGACCATGCCCGACTCGTGTCTTGATGGGATCCATCGACGAACTGTATTACTAGTTGACGGCTACCGCCATTGCGTCAATGGGAGCCACCAAAATACATCGAAGCTCTAACCCACGAGAGTGGCATGATCTGAAATCATTCCGTCCACAAGAGTGGCGTGAATATTGTCGATTCTTAATGCACGTATCGTGTGCGCCTGTCGCGAGAGCGGGGGTTAATGCGATACGTTAGATTCGTGGTGCTTAGAGCCATGAATTCCACATCTTGGATGTGACATTCCCTATAAAACCAATGCAACGTAAAAGTCCTAACCAAGCATCAACTTCCGACGATCCTTATGGTAAGTCCTAAAGCCCTAGTCTTTATTAATTGTTCACAACCCTAAACAAACAATCTCTTGAAACCGACTGCTACTTAAATTCTAAGATTTAAAAACAGCATAAGACAATAACATCTATACCTTCCCTGTGGGATCGATATCTTTTATACTATTACTTTACACCGTACGCTTGCGTAAAGTGTCGAAAATTCGCATTTGGGATACATCTTGCACTTGGCGTTCATGCCATTGCTAGGTGGCTTCTAGGTGTTAGTTTCGGGAGCATCAAGTTTTTGGCATGGTTGCCGGGGAAGGTAACAGTGTTACTTGGATTATTTTTCTATTGACGAATTTGTTAGCAAATCTTATCATCTCTTATCTTTCCATACTTTTTATTCTTTTATTAATTTGCTACTAACGGTATTTTTCTGAGTTCTTGTTGTGCATGAACACTCGCCTTGGGGGTCTTGACAAAGAATTATTATTCGACCCCGAGATCGAATAGACCGCAAGAAGGTTCAGAGCACAGAAAAGGAGTCAGACTACTATAGATCCAATGGCAGAGGGAAATGCTTCTCCTCCATGCAAAGGGTCCATTCTAGACTATATAAAGCCAAAATTTACTGGAGCGTCTTCTATCTTGAGGCCGCAGCTGGTGGCAGGAAGTTTTGAGCTGAAGACTAGGTTGATAAATCTCATACAGCAGGACCCCTTTCACGGGCATCCTCATGAAAACCCAACCCACCATATAGACTCATTCTTGGCGAAGTGCAAAACATTCCATGCCAAGGACGTGAGTGAAGATGCTATCAAGCTCAGACTATTCACATTCACTCTGAGGGACAAGGCCTCATATTGGTTGTAAGTGCATCCTTCTAATACCATCACGACTTGGGAGCAGTTGGCTACAGCCTTTGTGAACAAGTTTTATTCACCGTCCAAAACGGTGGGGATTTGAGGAGCGATCTCAAATTTTAAGCAACTTCCTCAGAAGTCATTGTACGAGGCTTGGGAGAGATTTAAAGACCTACGGCACCAATGCTCGCACCATGGAGATTGTTGAGTGGGATCTTGTTCAGAGCTTCTATAATGGGCTCCAACCAAGCACAAAGATCATTATAGACGCCTCCACTCAAGGAGATCTCTTGTATAAGACATCTGACGAAGCTTTATCTTTGCTGGAGCAAATGGTCGCAAATACTCTGTAGTGGGGCGATGAAAGCCCATCTACTCAGGGCCCCGAGGTAAAAAATCGCTACCCATCTTGACAATCATATTGAAACTCTTTGTAAACATGTAGAGAGGATTGAACAAAGGTTGGACGCTATTCCAACCACTTCTAGAGCTCCAGCTTTCCCCACACATGAAGGCTATGCGGAGTAAGGCTATGCTCCTAATGAAGAACCCTATAATGGAGCAGACATGCAAGCTGAGTAGTTACACTTTGTAGTTGGAGTGAGAAGGAATCAATGGCAACATCTGACGACGAGAAATCATCCCGGATTTTCTTATGGCAACCCCAATGGAGGATTGCAACCTCCTCAGTAGTAGAGACCTCCACCACCTCCTCAGCAACAAGGGCCGCCTCCACAACAATATGGGTTTAGGCCATCTGGGTCTTATAGACCACCGGGGTACAATTACCGTCAACAACAACAATATGCACCGGTGGATCCAAAACCCAATCTCAAGGCAACATTGGACACTTTCATGAGTGTGCAATCCAAAATAAATGCAGAGAATTCCGCTCGTTTCAAGTCTATCAACGATTCCATTGATGAGCTCAAAGGCCAAATGTCCCAATTCATGAAGATGCAAGGGAGGTTGCCTTCTCAGCCGGAGCCCAATCCTAGGGCCCAAACAAATGCAGTGGTCGCAGTTACCACAAGAGGAGGAAAGACTACCGATACTGTCATGGTACCGATCTCTAGCAATGTAAGCCGAAGGCCGTCTACTCATGCTCAAGAAAAAGATGCTACTATCACTTAAAAGGACAAGGAAAAGGCTATAGAGGAGCCACATGCTATTGAAGAGAGGGAAGCTTCACCTTCTATCTTGCCTACCACCACTACGGCACCACCGGATGCTACAACTACTTCCAACAATTCTATTCCAAAAGATACCGCTAGAGACAAGCAAGTCGACATCCACCTCTATATTCTTAAAGGTTCGTACTAGCAAAGATGGAGAAGAAATACGCCAAGTTCTCTGAGCTCCTCAAAGGTATCCAACTTAACATCCCCTTTATGGACGCAATCACTGAAATCCCCACATACGCTAAGTTCTTGAAGGATCTTATTACGAGGAAGCACAAGCAAGAGGAGGTAAAGCTCTTGGATAATTGCACCTCAGTTACTAAGAACCATCTACCGAAGAAGTTGTCGGATCCTGGGAGTTTCACGATGTCGTGCTCCGTCGACGGCACCCCTATTAGTAGAGCATTGATCGACTTGGGAGCGAGTATTAGTTTGATGCCGCTCTCTATCTTTAAGAGGCTAAATACCGGGATGGAACTTCAGCCTACCGATATGAGCATTCAATTGGAAGATCACTCTATTAATTTTTCGGTGGGCATCGCATGCGACATCATCCTGTAGATATCGCCCGGACTGTGCATGCCGGTAGATTTTGTGATTATGGACATACCAGAGAAAGGTAAAACCCCAAGAATCGTGACAAGACAAGGGATCACTTGCTCTAGCTTGACAAGTGCCCTATTGCTCTCTGAGCTGTGTATCAGTAAATGGAATCACCTGCTCTAGCTTGACAGGTGCCCAATTGCCCATCGGGCTGTGAACTAGTACAAGGGATCACTCGCTCTGGCTTGGCGAGTGACCTATTGCCCAGCGGGCTGTGCAGACGGAATGGACATGGCAAGATGAAAAGGGACATGACACGACAAAACAGGAGGGGTTTTACTAGGGTGTCCACAACTCACGCACACGCATGTCAATCCTATGTATTCAAAAATTGTTGTTGTTGGACTCAGATTTTGTTGTCAAATCTGAGCCATCAAGGGCGTCTCGGACGCTATCATTTCACGTCCGGTTCTCATGGTTCAAATGTCTAATCTAGCAAGACTAAGGCCTAAGCATGGCCAAGTATGCAAGTGGTACACTTGCCTGCGGTGGCGAGTGCGTCATCTCCCTGGTACGTCTCGTTCAAACGTCTCGTCGGCGGAAGAGCGTCTGAAAATCATGACACAACGACGGTGTCAGATCACGATTAAGAATTTCTATTAGGGTTGTGTCTAGGTTAACGGGGCTACCCTATTTATCAAATATCACATTTTTAATGTATTTAACCTAATCGACGATCTTCCCTATGTGTACATGCATAACGTCCATTCGTCGATTTCTACGGTTTGCACAACGTTTTAAAAGAGGAGCGGAAAGTAAATTTAATTTGATTAGGTTGCTAATTGTGATTATCTATTGTGTGGGTTACTACGAATTTAGGGGACCAACCTGATTTGACGATTGCACGAAGATCCGGCGTCAGATCTGGAAAAGGTGGAAGCTTTGCGTCGTCCAAAAATTCCTAGGCCGCGGGTAGCGCAGCGAGGAACGTTGATCGTTGGCGGTGTCGTCGGTCTCCGTAGGCGGTGGCGAAGATCTCAGCGTCCCCCGGGGTCGTCGCCGCTAGAACTGAGGTTGGTTCGCCATGTGAAGAGACGACGGTCGGAGCTTGGCCGTAATCTCAGATCTGAGAGGGTGGCCGGCTGTTTGTGGGAAAAAAATCGGAAGAGGAAGAAGAAACGGGAGAAAGGAGAAAGGAGAATGGAAAGGGGAGGAGATCGGATTGATCTCGTGAAGGTGGAGGGCGCTCGGGAGGAGGAGATGACTTAGGGATATAAAGGAGAAGGGTTGGGGAAGAAGACAACTCCAAACAATGAGGAAGAAATGAAAAATAACCGTGCGTTTAAATAAGAAAACGAAACGGCGGCTTGGTCAAAACTAGCGTTTCGGGGGTCAGTTAGTCGGTCTGAGAAGGGTGGTTGACCGACTAGTTTGATAACTAGTCGGTCGGTCGCCTAACTGTGACCGACTAAAAGGCAGACATAGAACAGTGTCAGTACAGGGTTGATAGATCTAGTCGGTCTGTGAAGGCTCGTCGACCGACTAGTTTGCAACCTAGTCGGTCGGCCAGTGTTCATAGACCGACTAAAGGGTAAAAAGTGGTTGTCAAGAAGTTTTGAAAGTTAGTCGGTCTGAGAAGAAAGCCTAACTGACTAGTTCGTCAACTAGTCGGTCGGTATTCGTTCTTAAACCGACTAAAGGATAAACAGTAACTCGACTGCATGAAATGATCTCTAACTTAGTCGGTCTGCGAAGAAGTGTTGAATGACTAATTCGACAACTAGTCGGTCGGTGGATGAACTTAGACTTACTAAGAGTAAACAGTAACTTAGTGGAAAAATCTAACGGAAACTAGTCTGTCCACGAAGAGTTTCTGACCGACTAGATTGACATCTAGTCGGTCGGTCCTTGTTCTTGAACTGACTAAAATGTACACCAAGTCTCCAAATGAAGCGCGAAGCTTCGGGATGGGTTCTAGGGACTTCTAGGATGTGTCTGGCTCAAGATAAAAGCGTCATGAAGCACGATTAGCTCCAGATAAGGAAAGGAGATACAGAAAAGAAAAGAGAGAAGACGAACCATCATATATATATATATATATATATATCATCATACAAAAAAAACCAGCCGTTACATCCTACCCACCTTAAGAAAATTCCACCCTCGGAATTCCTATCAGAAAAGGTGAGTGTAACGCTCTCTCATCTCATCCTCTCTCTCCCAATTGGACTCCCCAGGTGATCCGTGATGCCACATCACTCTCACCAGGTCGACTACCTTATTCCTCAACTGCTTCTGTCGACGGTCCAAAATCTGCACGGGCTGCTGGTCATAGGTCAGGTCCGGACGGACCGTGATCTCAGAGAAATCCATCGTGTGTGACGGATCACTGACGTACCGACGTAACTGAGATACGTGGAATACGTCGTGAACACCCTCCAAAGATGGTGGCAGAGCAAGGCGGTAGGCTACTGCTCCCACACGCTTCGAAAGGTCCGATGTACCTCGGACTCAGCTTCCCCTTCTTCCCGAATCGAATAACTCCGCGGTTCGGAGAAATCTTCAGGAAGACGTGGTCTCCAGGCTGAAACTCCAAAGGTCTCCTCTTGGCATCCGCCCAATGCTTGAAGCGATCCTGAGCAACTCTAAGCTTCTCCCTGATGTCTCTCACGACATCCACAGCTTCTACTATCATCTCTGGACCCAACAGCTCCCGATCTCCAACGTCATCCCAGCTCAGTGGCGATTGACATTTCCTCCCATATAAGGCAGCAAACGGTGACATGCCAATGCTCGCCTGGTAGCTGTTGTTATAAGAAAACTCCACCAAATGGAGATGGTCCTCCCAAGATCCCTTCAAATTGAGCGTACAAGCTCGCAGCATATCCTCTAATATCTGAATAGTCCTCTCGGACTGGCCGTCGGTCTGTGGGTGGTATGCCGTGCTGAAACTCAGACTCGTACCCAAATGCTCTTGCAGACTTCTCCAGAACTGAGATGTGAACCTCGAGTCTCTGTCAGACACGATGCTCACGGGGACTCCGTGTAAGCGTACAATCTCCTGAACGTACACGGCCTACGTCACAACTGATTCAAAAAGGAAAATTAAAGAGAGGTAAAAGAAGTAATTTTACCTCTAGATACTTCCTCGCCAAGGCTTCCATAGACTGGCCCACTCGAAGAGGAATGAAATGCGCAGACTTAGTCAATCGATCTACGATCACCCAGACTGCGTCGTTCTGTTTCGGGGTCCGGGGCAACCCAGTCACGAAATCCATCGTAATATGTTGCCACTTCCACTCCGGAATAGGAAGCGGTT
This sequence comes from Scilla litardierei, assembly GCA_030789695.1. Lineage (NCBI taxonomy): Eukaryota > Viridiplantae > Streptophyta > Magnoliopsida > Asparagales > Asparagaceae > Scilla > Scilla litardierei. The sequence continues at coordinate 12,186 of JAULAV010004763.1, read as the reverse complement.
GCAGCAACCCAGCAGTATGATGGTGCTCGGCCTTCACCTGTTGGCATATCAAACACTTGGCAATGCTCCGTGCCACACTGCTCTTCATGCCAATCCACCAGTAATTCAGTCGAAGGTCCTTATACATCTTGGTACCACCAGGATGTATAGAATAAGGCGAGTTATGAGCCTCGCTCAAAAGCTCCTCCCGTACATCACCTGCAGGTATTCAGAGTCTGCTGCCGTACCGCAGCGAACCATCCTCATGAATCACGAACTCTGCTCGCAGTCCAACTTCAACCTGCCTCCTGATCATCTGCAACTTCGGATCTCCTGCCTGTGCTGCCTTGATCCGATCCACGTTCGTGGACTGAATCTACAAATTCATGAATGAAAGAACCACACCAGGTAGGACGACCTCCAGATCCATCTCCTTCAGCTCCTGCCGAATCCTCCAGTCAGCAGCATGCACCATCGCAGTAGGAAGTCGACTCAAAGCATCCGGCACAACGTTCACCTTCCCCGGATGATACTGCAGATCAATCTCATAGTCAGCCATGAGCTCCAACCATCGCCTCTGACGCATGTTGAGCTCCTTCTGCGTGAATATGTACTTCAAACTTTTGTGATCGGTGAAAATCTTCACGCTCTCGCTCAGTAAGAAGTGCCTCCAGATCTTCATTGCAAAGATCACCGCTGCCAACTCCAGATCGTGCGTCAGGTAATTCTTCTCGTGCGTCCTTAGCTGACGAGAAGCATACGCGACCACATGGCCATGCTGATGCAGAACGCATCCTAGGCCCTTCCATGATGCATCACAATATACTTCGAAGCCTCCGCTTCGATCCGGTACTGCCAAAACTGGCGCCATGGTCAACCTCGCCTTCAAGATACTGAAAGCCTCTTCACAAGCATCAGACCACTGAAACTCTACCTCCTTCCTTGTCAGCTTTGTCATCGGCTCAGCAATCTTCGAGAAAACCTTGATGAACCGCCGATAATAGCCTGCTAAACCAAGGAAGCTCCTGATGTCGGACGCTGACTGCGGAGTCGGCCAATCTCGAACTTCTCTGACCTTCTCCGGATCTACAGATATGCCATCACCAGACACCACGTGACCTAGAAATGCGACTCTGTCCAGCCAGAACTCGCACTTGCCGTACATGGCATACAACTTGTGTCGCCTCAGCGTCTCCAGCACTGTCCTCAGATGAAAGCTGTGCTCTTCCTCAGACTTCGAATAAATAAGAATGTCATGAAAATCACAACAAACTTATCCAAGAAGTCGTAGAAAATCAAGTTCATAAGGTTCATAAACACAGCTGGAGCATTGGTCACGCCGAAAGGCATCACCACAAACTCATAGTGTCCGTACTTCGTCCGGAAAGCTGTCTTCGGAATGTCATCCTTCTTCACCTTCAACTGATGATATCCGCTCCTCAAATCCAACTTCGAGAAAACTCTCGAACCTCCCAGCTGATCAAAAATGGCATCGATACGCGGCAACGAATACTTGTTCTTCACGGTGACAGCATTCAATCCTCGATAGTCCACGCACATCCTGTGGGACCCATCCTTCTTCTTCACAAGCAACACAGGTGCACCCCACGGTGACACACTAGGGTGGATGAAACCCTTCTGCAACAACTCATTCAACTGCTTCCGTAGCTCCTCAAGCTCCGTGGGAGCCATCCGATACGGCGCCTTCGATATTGGCTGCGCACCCGGCATCAGATCAATGCCGAACTCTAAAGCTCTGTCGGGTGGCAGACCCGAGATATCCTCCGGAAAGACATCGTCGAAATCTCTGACAACCGCTGGTCGGTCAAGCTCCATCTCCATCTGCATGGCTGCTAACACCGGCACCTCTGGCTTGGCCCGAAATCTGATGGGCCCAAGTGACTCATCTCTGCTGCAGAACTCAAACTCCAGATGGCCTGGAATCTGAAATACCACTCTCTTGCTGTGACAGTCGATCGAAGCGTGGAAATCTCCCAGCCAATCGGTGCCAAGGACGACATCAAAATGTGGTAGATCGTGGACAATGAAATCTGCATATAATTCATGTCCACTGACCACTAAGGGAATCGACCGACATCCCAGGTTCACAGTCACCACTCTGTTCCCAGTAGTGATGTCCCAACACTTAGGAAGTGTATGGGTAGAAATGGATTGCTTTGTTATAAACCTTCGGGATAAGATGCACATGGATGCACCGGAGTCAAACAAAGCCAATGCAGGGTGAGAGGACACAAGAATGGTGCCTAAGAAGCAAAAGGTCTAAGGTCAAGCACTACTCTATCAACCAAACAAACAAACAACGCTAACAAGACTTGCAACAACTTATAGTTATGAAATGAAACGACTAGGTCAAGATGTTACCTGCAATCACCCCATCCAGCTCCTCAGTCTCCATAGCAGTCATAGTATAGGCCGGCCTCGGAGGCTGCACTGCTCGCTGGTACATTTGCTGCTGTGGCACCAGGGGTGGTCCACGAACAGCAGGTCCGATCTGAACAGGGGCAGGCGCCCCAACAACAGCAGTGCGGGCTCTAGGACAATCCTTCGCAGCATGCGAAGCATCTCCACAAAGTAGGCATAGTCTCAGCTTCCTCTGACAGTTGTTCTGAACATGTCTGGGCTTGCCGCAGAAATGGCATGGACCCTTGCTCTGCTACTGCACGGGTGCTCCAGGTCTCTTAAAGGGCACAGTCTGGACTGGCCTCATCGCCGGCCTGGCAGGTGGCCGGTAATGCTCCATGGGGCATTTTCCTTTGTCCTCTGGAGTGTCAGGCAGGTGCGAAATCATCTCATGATTCTTCGCAGCATCTAACACCTCCCTCATAGTCGAGAAACTAGCAGAGGACATGGAAGCCTGGACCTTCGGACGAAGTCCCTGACGGAACCGCTCAGCTTGGTTCTCCTCCTTCTTCACCATGTGCGGGGCAAAACGGCTCAGCATCTCGAATTCAGCCTCATACTCGTCGATCGGCATGTCCCTCTGCTTCAGATCCACGAATCTGCCCATCAGCCCTCTCCTAGCTGCCTTGGTGAAGTACTTCTCCTTGAACATGTGGCGAAAAGTCTTCCACTCCACAGGCTTCTGCAGATGCCTCTCCTCAATACGCCACCAGTTTCGGGCAATCTCAGTCAGCTGCATTTTCGCGATCTCCACCCGAGTCTCATCTGGAATCTTGGCAGCTACCAACTTCTCCTCAGTGCTCTAGATCCACTCATCAGCACCCAGAGGTCCCTCCTTCCCAGAGAAGGTCTTTGGCTGAAGCTCGTTGAACTGCTTCACTCCTGGAGCAGCTCGCGGAACAGGCGGAGGTGGAGGTGGTGCAACAGGTGGGGCCTGGGCAGCACGGTTGGACTGCTGCACCAGCTGATGCTGGACCTCAAGCATCTCTCGCATCACGCCAAGGAACTATCGGAACTCAGCACCCTGGTCCTCCGGACCGTCATCACTCGAATTCGAGGATCGAGTAATGCGTCACCCAGCCATCCTGTGTTCATAAACGAAAACACAGGTCAGACTCGTACAATGTTTGAATATTAAAATGATTGTCCTTACTCCTACTATTCTGTACTTGCAGAAAGTTTTGGAACGGGACATGCATGGGTCACCACTAAAACCTGTCACGCCCCGATTCCCAAAACAACGGAGGCGAAGCGTGACTAGGCCCTCTTAGGCCAGAGCTAAGGAGCCCTGACCCAATAAGCGTCTGTGTGGTACCAAGACGAAGGTACAGGTCCCTGCATGTTAGTACAGAACAATAAGAGCACAAGAAAGGAAACGAAAAATCATTTTTTTATTCCAACATATCAAAAGTACCAAGTCTCAACGACCGAAGGGCTACAACAGCAGAAAAGGAAATCTAACGGTGCAAGCACCCAACCTAAAAAAATAACAAAAGGTGCTACGCACCCAACTAAAGTAAGTAGATAACTCCGGGAACTGCAATGGGAAAAACTCTAGCTCTGGTCCTCCTCAGGGTCGTACTCAGGATCGACGCTCTCTGGCTCCACGTCAGCTGGCAAGTCAGTCTCCTCAACGTACTCTGGCTCGATCCCTGACGTACAGCACCAAAAGAAGGAACTGTACGTCAGGTAAGGTCTACAAGAAACGGTTAGACCAAACTGCAAGTTCACCAATTACTTAACAACGTTTTACTGGTTGATTAACATGCTGAGGTTTTAACAACAGAAGTACACGCAACCGGAAAATAAACACGACAAGTAGTGGTCGTAGCGAGTGCTACCGACCACAGGACTAGCCTACAGGTGTCAAGACAAGACAAAACACGAAAATCCAGACACGACAGGACAAGACACGAAAAGGGTTCACGCCTATTCGGCTCGAGGGGGATCAGACCCTCTTGCCACTTACACGCTCAACCCTACCCCAAAAACCCCAAGAATCGTGACAAGACAAGGGATCACTTGCTCTAGCTTGACAAGTGCCATATTGCTCTCTGAGCTGTGTATCAGTATATGGAATCACCTGCTCTAGCTTGACAGGTGCCCAATTGCCCATCGGACTGTGAACTAGTACAAGGGATCACTCGCTCTGGCTTGGCGAGTGCCCTATTGCCCAGCGGGCTGTGCAGACGGAACGAACATGGCAAGATGAAAAGGGACATGACAAGACAAAACAAGAGGGGTTTTACTAGGGTGTCCACAACCCACGCACACGCATGTCAATCCTATGTTTTCAAAAATTGTTGTTGTTGGACTCAGATTTCGTTGTCAAATTTGAGCCATTAAGGGCGTCCCGGACGCTATCATTTCACGTCCGGTTCTCATGGTTCAAATGTCTAATCTAGCAAGACTAAGGCCTAAGCATGGCCAAGTACACAAGTGGTACACTTGCCTGCGGTGGCGAGTGCGTTGTCTCCCTGGCACGTCTCGTCCAAACGTCTCGTCGACGGAAGAGCGTTTGAAAATCGTGACACGGCGACGGTGTCAGATCACGGTTAAGAATTTCTATTAGGGTTGTGTCTAGGTTATCGGGGCTACCCTATTTATCAAATATCACATTTTTAATGTATTTAACCTAATCGATGATCTTCCCTATGTGTACATGCATAACGTCCATTCATCGATTTCTACGGTTTACACAACGTTTTAAAAGAGGAGCGGAAAGTAAATTTAATTTGACTAGGTTGTTGATTTTGATTATCTATTGTGTGGGTTACTACGAATTTAGGGGACCAACCTGATTTGACGATTGCACGAAGATCCGGCGTCAGATCTGGAAAAGGTGGAAGCTTTGCGTCGTCCGGAAATTCCTAGGCCGCGGGTAGCGCAGCGAGGAACATTGATCGTTGGCAGTGTCGTCGGTCTCCGTAGGCGGTGGCGAAGATCTCAGCGTCCCTCAGGGTCGTCGCCGCTAGAACTAAGGTTGGTTCGCCACGCGAAGAGACGGCGGCCGGAGCTTGGCCGTGAATCTCAGATCTGAGAGGGTGGCCGGCTGTTTGTGGGAAAAAAATCGGAAGAGGAAGAAGAAACGGGAGAAAGGAGAATGGAGAATGGAAAGGGGAGGAGATCGGATTGATCTCGTGAAGGTGGAGGGCGCTCGGGAGGAGGAGATGACTTAGGGAGAGAAAGGAGAAGGGTTGGGGAAGAAGACAACTCAAAACAATGAGGAAGAAATGAAAAATAACCGTGCATTTAAATAAGAAAACGAAACGGCGGCTAGGTCAAAACTAGGGTTTCGGGGGTCAGTTAGTCGGTCTGAGAAGGGTGGTTGACCGACTAGTTTGAGAACTAGTCGGTCGGTCGCCTAACTATGACCGACTAAAAGGCAGACAGAGAACAGTGTCGGTATAGGGTTGATAGATCTAGTCGGTCTGTGAATGCTCGTCGACCAACTAGTTTGCAACCTAGTCAGTCGGCCAGTGTTCATAGACCGACTAAAGGGTAAAAAGTGGTTGTCAAGAAGTTTTGAAAGTTAGTCGGTCTGAGAAGAAAGCCTAACCGACTAGTTCATCAACTAGTCGGTCGGTATTCGTTCTTAAACCGACTAAAGGATAAACAGTAACTCGACTGCATGAAATGATCTCTAACTTAGTCGGTCTGCGAAGAAGTGTTGACCGACTAATTTGACAACTAGTCAGTCGGTGGATGAACTTAGACCGACTAAGAGTAAACAGTAACTTAGTGGAAAAATCTGACGGAAACTAGTCAGTCCATGAAGAGTTTCTGACCGACTAGATTGACATCTAGTCGGTCGGTCCTTGTTCTTGAACCGACTAAAATGTACACCAAGTCTCCAAATGAAGCGCGAAGCTTCGGGATGGGTTCTAGGGACTTCTAGGATGTGTCTGGCTCAAGATAAAAGCGTCATGAAGCACGATTAGCTCCAGATAAGGAAAGGAGATACAGAAAAGAAAAGAGAGAAGAAGAACCATCATATGTATATATAAATATCATCATACAAAAAAAAACCAGCCGTTATACCTAGAAAGTCAAGATCGGGTGGGAATGTCCAATCTGCCACAAGCTGGATAGTCATGTGAGCAGGGTTGGGCAGAATGGTATAGGGAGCAGGGGGGTGTCCGTAGTGGAAAGTGAAACGGCCATCGGGGCGGGGCTTGATCATGTGTATATGGCACAGGACGTCAAGATCGAGACGTGTAGGTCCTGCAGCAGTGGGTAAATCTCGGGGGATGGCAATATTAAACTGAGGATATAAAGCTTTGATAGTGATAAGGCCCCCACAACAAATCTTTCCCTTACCGGCGCGGCTAATCTCCAGTAGCTTGTGAACAAGCCAAGCATCGGCATGGATGGGGATAACAGGGGCCCTAAAAGAAATCCCATCATCACCACGAACAAAAGGGAAGGTCATGGCCCACAAAACGAAAAGATCAGGGATGGTCACAGTACCTGACTCATCCTTGGGGAAGAATGTGGAGGATATGATTCGGTGGGCCAGATGGAATATGGGGTGAATGATGGAGGAGGCCTTGGCCTTACCTCGGGGATAGCGAGCGTGTAGGGTGAGGCAGAACCAAAATTGATCGACGTCAAATTCGGGGGAATACCCATAGGGACGGATAGCGTCATCCCCATGGATGGGGAAACCAAAGATATTATTAATGGTATCGAGGTGGGTGCGAATGGTTTTGTTACGGACGTGAAAAATGACGATCGACTCCGACTCACAAATAAGTGAGGATAGAAATCCAAGTGTGAGGGAGGGGTAGGATACCGCGGTGGCATTTAGGAAAGCTAACCAACCTAATTTGGTTAAAAGCGTCTCCACCACGGTGAATACCCCGAGATCGATAAGCGTTTGGGTATGGGCAAATTTGGTCGAGAGATGCCCCCATGCATCAAGTCTATGATAAAAATCTTTTTGTTCTTGGTTCCTAAAGCGGTAGCCACACGGGCCTATCAATGGGTCCTCAGCTGGGATGATAGGTTGGGGTTGGGGTTGGGGTTATGCAGGCTATGCAGGAGGAGGGCGTGAGTGTGGTGGACGTGTGCTCTTACGTCTCTTGCGAGACAACCCCTCCTCTCGTATGATACCCTTACCCTTATCTTGATCCCGGGTCATGTGGGTGTGTGTGCGTGAGCGAATGCAAAATCCGATGAATGCACACGAACACAGGCAATCGAGCAAAATAGCTAAACTAGGGCAAAGATTTAAAATGGAGCTAAGGAGCGAAGTTACCCAGTCGAGATGGAGATCCTTGCTCGTAGATGACCCAACGCAGCGCAATGGGATGGAGTGTGAAGCCGAGGCATTTCTTTTTAGCAAAATTTCGAAACGGGGGGAAGTGGGCGAAAACTAGGGTTTTTGAGCAGGTTAAATCGAATATGGAGAGAGGGAAATCGATGGAGGGAAGGAGATGGAGAGTGGAGGGATCGATCTAGGGGGATTTGTTGTCGGCTGAGGGTGGATCGTCGCCGGTTGGAGGAAGAGGAAGTCAAAACGGTGAGGAAAATCGAAATCTGAAGGGGGAAATGAACGGGTGAGGGTTGGATATTTATAGGGTTTAAGTCGAACCGATCGGGTGAAAACTCACCCGATCGGTTGACTATTAGGTCGAAAAAAATTGCTGAAAAGAGGCTACAAGCGAACCGATCGGTTGAGAATTCAACCAATCGGTTGGCCGCTTCACCATTTTCCCGAGAATTCAGTACAGCTCACCCGGTCGGTTACCCGACCATGCTTCATATCAACCGATCGATTGATCAAATCCCAAATTTTCCGAGACTTCAGCCGTTTCCACACAGTCAGCCACCCGGTCTCAGCTTGCTTCACCCGACCGGTTCGCTGGAGAACAGATACGGCCATTGTCTGATACGCCTCACCCGATCGGTTGAATGGTCATCCGATCGGGTAAGGGCTTGTTTCCTGCAAAAATTCACAAATGGCCTAAGTCTCTCGATGGAAGTCCCCGCGGCTGGATTTATTAATCAAAGTAAGAAAAATAAAGCTAAAAATAATCCCAAAAACAAAGATAAAAGTTTAGAGCATGGGTTGCCTCCCATGAAGCGCTTTTGTTTAACGTTGTTTGCTCGACGCCCGTAGATGATCTTCAAGGTGGACGGGGGTGATGCCCTAAGATCAGCATCGCTTTAGATTCTGAGTTGGTGGCCTATGGTGTCGTTGGCGGTGACAAGTAGACTTGCTCGACGACTCTCCCTTCGTTGACGGGATCCGGGGGCTTCTCCCTTATATTGGCGTCTACCGCCACTCGTTTCAAGATCCGGATCTCGTCTCCGGTGAGCCCCATGGGCTCCTTTCCTTTTCTCCTTGTCGGAGGAGACTTTTGGAATCCGTGAGGGATTGTAAGTGACGGACCCGCTTTCTCAGCAACTTCTTTCTTCTTCAGGCCGACATGTTCTTCTAAATCCCCCAAGCTATCGGGGGGATTCCTTGAAAGAATTTCCTAGGCCCCGGATTCCACAGCTCTTTCTTCCTTTATATCCAGCATATTGCACCCTTGCTCATCAGGATGATGCTTCATGGACAACCCCAAGTCGAACTCCACCTTTTCGTTGCCAACATTAAGGGATAACTTTCCTTTCTTCACATCTATTAAAACGCCGGCGGTGGCCATGAAGGGCCGTTCAAGGATGATGGGGGTATGCCTATCTTCAGGCATGTCCATAACGACGAAGTCCACTGGCACATGCACTCCACTGACATCAACAGGTAGGTCGTCTACTATTCCCACCGGGTATTTAACCGATCTATTGGCTAATTGAAGTGTCATACCCATGGGCTCCAAGTCTCCCATCCCTATCCTCCTGTATAGCGATAGGGGCATTAAACTGACGCTCGCTCCTAAATCCATGAGCGCCTTATGGATTTTCACTTCTCCAATCGAACAAGGGATGGAGAAACCTCCCGGATCTTTTAGCTTGGGCGGATTCGCTCTCTGAATGAGAGCGCTGCATTCCGCCATTAGAACGACCTTTTCCTTCCTGAACCCTCTTATCACCAAATCCTTTAAAAATTTTGCGTAGGAGGGAATTGTCTCAATAGCTTCGAGGAAGGGGATTTGCAAGCTCAAATCCTTGGCCATGGCAAAGAATTTACCGTACTTTTCGTCTATCTTTGCTTGGGCAAGTCGTTGTGGAAAAGGCACAACGGGCTTGAATACTTTGAGGCTCCCTTCCTCGTCCTTCTTCTTCTCCTCTTCAGCGACTCCCTCCGGAGTCGTAGTCTTTGGCGACGAAGCACCGTTGTCATTGGATTTTTCCAATTGGTCGCACTACGACCAACGGTGCTTCAGGTTCCTTGGCAGACACTCTTGTGGGGATTTGTGTTCCGCTTCTCAAGACGATAGCGGACACATTCGCATGCTCGTGCGTGAGTGCCAAAGTCTGGTTTGCCCCCTTGGGTTCGCTTCCGGTTGTAGCAGCAATAGATTTTGCGACCTTTGAAGGTTCACCACCTATAACCCCAGCTGGGTCACCTGGTCAGTGAGTGCCCTCTGCCCCATTTCCAGCTTCAAATTTATCTTCTCCTGTATCGAGATGTACTGAGTCAAGAGGGACTCAACCGGGGAGATAGCACGCTGCTGGCCGTATGTCTGCTGCTGCTGCTGCTGCATGGGCTGCTGGTTCCTTGGTGGATACTGCGGGTATGATTGTGGGGGCTGTTGTTGCTGAAACTGCTACTGCTGTTGCCTAGGCGGCTGATATAGTTGTGGTTGCGGTTGCTGATAAGGCGCCCGGTAGCTAAGATTGGGGTGGTTTCGGTTATTTGGAGAGTAGACCGGATTGGAGCAAGTCTGTGGTGGATATGGCATATTTTCCATAAGATTATAGAATAATGCGCTCGCTTGGTCCAACGGTGGTGAGATGTCACCACCCTCGAAGTCCCCCATGACTTCTGCTTCCACCGCCGCAATTTATTGTGTACTAGTACCACCGGTTCCTACCATCAGTGCTGAGATCTGGGTCGACAGCAAGTCAAACTTGCTGGATAATTTGTCGACGTCATCGACCCTGTGGATACCCCCAGATCTAGGGCTGGCTCGCTCATCACACCACCGCTCATTGTTCGATGCCATGTTTTCAAGAATTTGTCCGGCATCTTCTTCACTCCTAGACATAAAGGACCCTCCAGCCGCCACGTCCATCGAAGACTTGAAGTCGTCCCTTAATCCATCATAGAACAGATTAATTATCTGCCACATCGAAAGCTCGTGATGAGGGCATCTCCGCTGCATTTCTTTGTATCTCGTCCAAGCTTCATGCAGGGACTCGTGGCTGGCCTGGGAGAAGGAGGAGATCTCACTCCTCAACTTTCATAGTCTTCCCCGGAGGAAAGAACTTCGTCAAGAATGCTTTTGAAAGCTTCTCCCAAGTGTTGAAAGTGTTCGGGTCCTTTCCCCTTAGCCACTGATTGGCCTTATCCCGCAGAGAGAAAGGGAATAGCTTCAGACAGATTGCTTCAGCTGTGACACCATTTATCCGAAACGTGTCACACTTCTCTAAGAAGGAGTCAAGATGTTCAATAGGGCCTTCCATGGGTGCCCGAGAGAATTGATCCTGCTAGATCCACGTCACTAAGGACTGCTTAAGCTCAAAGCTCTGTGCCGTAATAGCAGGAGGTCAGATGGCGGAGGTAGACTCGATGGATGGCATCGAGTACTCCAGCAGGGACTTATGCGGTGGGGTATTCTCCCCCATGGCTTCAGACTCTTTTCTTCTTCTCTTCTCTGCGGCTAGACGCCTTAGGGTGGTGTTTATCTCAGGATCAACAGGAATCAAGTCGGCAAGACTCCTTGTGTTCCTGCGCATTAAAAACAACAAACACCCGTGAAGAAAAAGTGGGAAAGAAACAGATAAAAATAGAAAATAAAAATAAAAATAAGAAAATAAAAACGAAAAAGAAGAATGCGAAAATTATCGCGAGATAGAGATGTGAGCTAGACTCAAGGGTTCAAAAGATCCAAAAATAACAAGCACGTTCCCTCCCTGGCAACGGCGCCATAAAGCTTGACGTCCCCACGGTTTTTACATGACGATGATGCAAAGTGTGCAACAGGATAGGGGGCGCGAGATTTAAATATTTATAACCGCAAGCGCACGGTGTTGTAGTGTGGCTTGGGGGTCGAACACAAGGAGGCGTGGTTGTGATTGTGTCAGAAGGGACCGAATTCACCCTATGGGTGAGCTAGCCCGAATCGATGGATGGGTTGTCACGGAATGTAAATACGGGATTAAACAATATAAAGGGAAACCTAGGAGTTCGGTCTCGAATTCCACCCTATCATGTGGTCTCGCTATCACGATCGGCAGATAGGACAACGATTGGAATTAGGGTTTAATGGTTAGATGTTGCCTCTAAGAGTGATACCAGCATCCCATGGGCCCGATATTCCGGTCGGTGCCCAGGATGATACGCCGGACTACCTGGGTTCAGTCAGTGTACATTCCCATGTCCATTAACACTGACCGACTCCGGGAGCACTAAGCTCGCAACGATAACTCCCAACATCTCATCCTGCCGCTCCCACGCGCTAGGATTCGATGTCTATGCTAAGGGCGTGAGCTATGGTTAGGGAGTCATCCGCCAAGTTTATTCCCCCTTGGCCCAACGGTCAAAGGCGGTCTTTTTCCCGCCGATGAAATTCAAACACCTCGTGTAACCAATAGATTCCTATTTCCTATCGATATCCTTGTCCTATGGACACATTAGGGAGAACCCACGAAGGGGTTTCCACCGAAATCCCA
>JAULAV010004762.1:0-24999 GCA_030789695.1 Scilla litardierei | reverse complement strand
TAGTATAGTATCAGATTCTTCTCTATATCAGAAAAGTTGAAGTAGTTATAAAATTAAGAAACCTCATGCCTTTTTTGGGGGCATGGCCCTCCACAAGTTAACTTAGATCTATCACTGCATTCATCCTTAAAATTTTCTTTTTTATGGTTGTCAATGTTCTAATTTCTCTGTAAACAGATTTTTAATTCAGTTCATGTTGTTTAATAATTTCATTTTGGTGGCATAGTGTAGCGACTAATATGAACTTTGATTTGTGCTTTGGCCGTTTGTATCCATGCACGTAATCAAATGATAGCTTTTCATAATTGTGTGTATGTATATTCTGATTGTACTTCAAATCTGAATTTGTTTTCTAATTGGGTATTTAAATGTCACTTTGGGTGGAAAATGACCTGATACCATAAAAAAATCTTACAGCTAGGGTATTTTCACTCTGAAGTTGGTTAGCATGCTTTCTTATCAATTTAATTCACAGCTGTTGCTTTTGACGTGAATATTAAGATGAAATTTTGAGTACATAGTCTGGCATGCATTTAAATTTATCTGGGAATGTGGTTAGTATTATAGATAAGCAAGCATACATCATAGAATACATTACCTTTGCCTGGACAATTTTGACACAACCTGCACACCCGATTGACCAATATTGGAGTTGTATGCCCTCTTCCGTAGATAAGGAGTGTTTACTATTTTTATTTGATGCCAACACTAAATATGCTGATTTTTATTTTTAAAATTCTGATCTAATTGTCCAATGAAAGCGTGGATGGAACCTATACGTGTTATAATGCCCGGGGGTATTATCCTAATCATACATGGATGCCAATCGAACTACTTTCACCCATAATGTTAATCGATTGTCGAATTTTGGGAACTTGAACATATCGAATGACACTGGCAAACTCTTATTTTGAATGCAGCATATATTCGTAGTTTTTTGCAGACGAAATTTGTGTATTGATAGCAATTCATGGTCCCTGAGGTTAATGAAGAGGAATACAATGAATTGGTTGACATCTATTCATTCCGAATGTGTGTGTTGGAGATGGTCAATTTTTAATATCCATTTAGCAAATGTACTCATCCTGCCTAAATATTCAAGAAAGTTATCTCTGTAGGAGTTGTAGTTATTGAATCTTGAGTCAATTGTGTCGAATTTTTTGATTGCATGATTGTCGCTTATCGGAATTTTCACCCTTGGTAGGGCGCAAAGACATATGCATTGTATAGCGTGAAGGATGATGAAGTGAGGCAATTCATCGAGAAATGCTTGCGACGGTCTCCCAGAGACTATCAGTGAGGGAGTTGCTAATGGATCCTTTTCTGCAAAGTGATGGCCTTGGTTCAGATTACTGGGAAGCTGACATCATTGACTTGGGGCCTATTTCGAGGCCGTCTTCTTATATCTCTAACCATAGTAATGGCTACTTCATTGCCAATGGATCTTCAGTCTATCTTCAACATGAATTAGAGCAGGACAATGATTGGGATGGCAATTCAGCTGAGTATGAGAAACATGGGATTTACCTTTTCAGTAGCGATGATGAGGAAAATGAGGATGAACCTGTCGTGGATGTTGATATCACAATAAAGGGGAGCAAGGGAGATGATGGTGGCATCTTTACTAGGTTCGAGATTGGTGATAAAAAAAGGTAAGAAACATTTCATGTTTTTCGTGTTATAGACAAGATTGGTTTTTTTGTGAAATAAGAAATAATTTACGTGTCAGCTTTTTAATCAACTAAAAATTTCAGAGCCTATCTTTATTGTAGCTGTGTATGATAATTTGTGACGAACCAGTAAGTGACCAAACATACGTCGATACTTGCAAGTATTTTGGTCAATCCATAATCTGAATTCTTTCATCATAGAGTTTTTGCTGGGGAAATGATACCATTTTGTTACAGAAGAGGCTGATCAATGATAAATATGATGGTTTTGTCACTTTTGGGTGGAGAAATTAGGAGTTTATAAGAACATCCATATAAAAACCCATTTTGCAAGTTATGATTTCTTACCGGAACCAAACAACTAAAACAACTGAAGATTATTAAGTGGTACTATTTGTTTGTTTGTGAATGTGTCAGCATCTGTGTTGTGCTATGTAGGTCGTGTGCGAAGCATCTACGTCCCATTTGACATTGATACTGATACGGCACTTGGAGTCGCGACTGAGATGATAGTTGAGTTAGATATCACTGATCATGAGATGGAAAGAATTGCAGAGATGATCGATGACGAGGTTTCTTCCTTAGTACCTGTGTGGAAGGCTTATAAAAGACTAAAAGGGATGTCCAGCTTTCCAGTCACGTCTTGCTGTCACAATTACGAATCCAATGGTTCATCTTGCGGATCATATATTGAGTGTTGTGAGGCTGCTTCGAAATGATAACATACCAAGCTGAAGAATGTGAGGAGTCTTTGACGGAAGGAGCACCAGTGATGTATCCAAGCCAATCAGATGTCATCGAGGTGACTTCACAAGAATCAACAGAAAGAAACTTCAATGATAATTGTAGTCTGTTGGGCAATCAAGATTGTAACGAAGCGTTAAAATTCAAATGGACAATGAATCACAGAATGACACACGAATATCTCTAGGCCAAAAGTAGTGTTCTAAAATGAAATCCAAGGACTATCAGAACAAGATTCCTCACGATCCAAAATGGCTGAAATTGTTGTATGGTATTGATTTTAGGAAACGACTGTTAGGAAGGAGGAGAGATGTGAATCTATCTTTGGCTGTATTTTTACGTTTCTCTGGCCGATTAATTAGATTAATCAACTATGTATGTTTTCTATTAAGCCAAGTGATCTTCGTTATTTTTTGTAAGGAAATCTGAAAAATCTAAATTTAGGATAGTAATCTGTGAAAATTGGGGGGTATCCTAAAATTTTGGGAAATCAAATCTGGTGTGAACTAAATTATGGGGGGACCTAAAATTATTGAAACATGGGGGGACTAAATCTGGAGTGAGCTAAATTTTGGAGGGAGCTAAAATTTTTTGGGGCACTAACTAACAATTATTGTGTTTTAATTATTACTATTTGTTTAAAATTAAGGGATCCAAGATTTTGAGTGGAAAATATTTTAAATGAACTGTGCCTTTGTGTTAAATTTGGGTGGCGCTAAATTTGTTTTGGGGCACAAAGATTTTTGGGAGATCTAAATTACAATTATTGCGCTTTACTTATTTGTGTTCATTTAAAATTAAGGGGTCTAAGATTTTTAGGGAAAAATTTTAAATGAACCATGCCCTAAGGGCACAAGTTATGACTATCTATATATTAAAAGACAACTGTTTTGAATCATAGAGCTGACTATGACAAGATAAAGAGTGGCTAGGATTTGTTCTTGAAGAATGGACTGTTCAGATGAGTTTTGAGAAAGTTTTGGGGGAAATCAATTTGGTTGGAAAACTCAAAATTTTAAATGGAAGTTGGGAAAATTGAGAAGCATCCAAATATATTAGTATTAGAATAATGGTATGATAATGGTCAATCTGTATAGCATTGGAATTGCCTATTATCATTTGTAGATTCGTTTCTGCTATTTATCGCTAGGCGAGTGTCTTTAATCTGACACCAATTTGATGGTATCACGAATGTTCTCATTTTTTTCATTTACCATTTGATAAACACAATGGAAAAAAAATCTTTTTTTATGAAATTGTGTAAATCACCATGCATGTTTCCCCAACTGCTGGCACTTTCTTGCGGCACTGATTAAAGAGAATATGCGTAAGTTCAATGTTCGACACATTGTTATGAGTAATACCCACCAATGAAGAAGAAGAAGAAGACGACGACGACGACGACGACGACGAAATTTCAGGAAAATGGAGATAAGATATACTGTAAGCTTAAAAAAAATTTGCGATGGAAAATCTTAAATGGATCGAAGGGGCCCGCTAAATGTTTTTACGGAAATTTGTTGTTCCGCATACCAAATTTTTATACGCTAATTTGTTGTTCCGCCCGCTAAATTTTTTATTCTAGGCGCGGAACGTGCCGAAGGCACCCACTAAATTTTTTACGCCTTCGCTGAATTTGTTGTTCTACGTTAATTTATTGTTCTGCATCAAAGGCGCTCGTGTCGAATTTGTTGTTCCGCATCGAAGGCATCCACACCGAAGGCGCCAGTTCCGTTAAATATTTTTACGCTAATTTGTTGTTTTGTGCCAAAGGTGCCTGCACCGAATTTGTGGTTCCGCGCTGAAGGCGCCTGTACCGAATTTGTTGTTCCATGCTAAATGTGCATGTGTCGAATTTGTTGTTCTGCATAGAAAGTGCCCACGAAGAAGTCACCCGTGCCACTAAATTTTTTTATGCTAATTTGTTGTTTCGTGCCGAATTTGTTGTTTTACGCTAATTTGTGCTCTGTGACGAAGGCGCCGCGCCGAATTTGTTGTATCGTGTCGAAGTCTCACGCACCGAATTTGTTGTTCTGTGTAGAAGGCGCCTACACAGAAAGCGCCCGTGCCATTAAATATTTTTACGATAATTTGTTATTCTTTTAAAAATTTTGAGAAACAAAGATTTCGCAGGGAAAAATCTTAAATGAACCGTGCACGCGGGCACGGGTTATGACTATACATATATAACATAAGAGACAATCATTAATATCCTAAGGATAGCACACTCATACAAGAGTGGTACGTAGGGTCACACGCACAGGTCTACACACTCTACCTGCACCACGACGACATCACAAAATACCAATGGGCCCACCACTAAACCAAGGTTGACATAGGCAACGACAAGCACTAATGTCTAAGAAAATAGAAAAGCGGACCGAAACCAAAAGCGTAACGAAACAAGATCGGAAAGAACGAGTTCAGATAAGGCGAGGATAAGGAGATAGCTGGTTGGGTGGGACAAAAATATTGCTCTAAATAATTAAATAGATGAAAGAAGGATATGTGTAAAATATGATACCATAAATATATATATATATTCTTATACCAATATGTAGAAATAGCGAGCAGACGGTAAAATTCTAAAATACGAAAAAAAGTGTTAGACGAAGAAAATAATGAGTAGGATGAGGTAGTGATTGGTTTGCAATTGAAAATAGATTTATACAAAGATTTTTGAAGTATGAGCACGATGAATATAAAACTGATACATTAAAAAAATTGAAGTCATATTTAGTTTAGAAAAATATGCTAAAAGTATATACGATAAGTGGTTAAAAAATAATAAACTTAGTAGTATAGAAAGAAAGGAATGATATATTGAATTATCAAAATGGTAATAAAATTTAAAACCTGAAATACGAAAGATATAGGTTAGAAAATGGTTACGTGATAGTAACTAAGGATTACGACCAAGAAGGTTTCAAAATCCAAGAATGAATTTTAATTCAACCGAGAAGTATGAAATCTAAGTATATAATAAGGGGTTTCCAAAGAAATTAAACTGAGCGAAGAATTTAATAAGCGATATCGAAAATACTTTTAGAGGAATCAGGATTTGCAATGGGGAAGATTTGAAAAATTAACGATAATCGTCATGAGGAGATCACGTGATTGGAGGGCAAGAATATGACCGCATGATGAATACGCCTAGGATATGATTAGGGAAAAAGATAGAAAACAGGGGTTCTAATTACCGGGCCGACTAAAGATTAGGGAAAACTTAGCACGAGGACTTCTAATGAACTATACCGTAATAGAGATCTCAGAAAAGGGTCCTTAGAGATCAAGATTACATTCTGCTGGGCCCAAAATTTGATGAACCCAGGCGAACGACTAAAGAAACTCTAGAAATCTAATATGGTCTGAGCTAGGTACGAAACCACTAATGAAATTCCTAAGATGATTATACAAATTCTTAGTAAAAGGTCTAACTAACAACCATGGATGCCTAACTAGCAAGCACGGGCGTCTAACTAAATTTTCCTATAGTCCAGGTCTAATGGATTTCCCCTATTATAATGAGACAAGATGCTCGGGTAGCACGTCTTCCAGCCATCTAAGACAAGAAAACGTTCACGTCAGACTCAGATTTATGACTTGAATGCCCCGGATATTTTAATGGATGTTTTATTATTACCGTTGTTTCGATATTTCGCAGATGCAAAGAGGACCTGCATGGGCCACCACTAAAACCTGTCACGCCCCGCTTCCCAAGTATGGAAGGCGAGACGTGAAGAGGTCCGCTCAGACTTGGAGCTGTGAAGCTACAGTCTTATAAGCGTCTGGTAATTTTATCCATTAGCGGATTTTTTGCATTATGACGAAACAACAACAATAATAAAGAAGGATAGACAATAAAAAATTATCCAACATTAACCATCCACAGATTTTATTCCAAACATACACATAGTCATAAAGAAAAGTACAGAGTCTGAAAAGAAGGCCTAAGCATGGCCGAAACTAAAACAAGTAATGGCGCTACGCACCGAACAACCTAACAGCAGCTATTAGGAAAGTAAACAACAACTAAGGGAAAGTCACAGCTGAGACTAAGGGTAGGACTCTGGTGTCCTCAAACTGAATGTCAGCAACTAGTCGTCCTCGGCACTAACTCAGGTTCAAAAACTGACATGTGACACCCAATGAGAAAAGGGCACATGTCAGCAAAAATCTCCAAAGTAGAAAAAGGAGACTTTTGTGCAAGGAGACGTAAAGTATAAAGAATGGAACTTAGCAGTTTAAAAAGAGATGACATGGCATACTAATTCAATGAATGCAGCAGTTAAAATGAGATGACATTGTATATTATTTCAATGAATGTAGCAGTTAAAATGAACATGATGATAACAAGGCATGCACGTCATAGCAAGAGCCACGAAACACTATTTCACGAATTCACGAACACTAGCTTATCACATTGTGCACAGGGTTTACACCTTACAGCTGAAGTGGCTATACGGGCACACTTCTACGCTGAGTGGTCGCTTAAACCTAACCCTCCACGTGTATCGAGCGTTGGTTTCACCAACAACATTGTGCTCGCTTCTGGATCATGAGCCAGGAAGTGTTTTTGGTTTGGCATAGGGTTGTGTCCGTAAAGCAGGTGCCTAGCCTCAATAGGATGTATGTGTCAGGACCCTACTCGCTGCAGCTTAGAATTTATTGTAGCATATGCTACACAATCATGATAGAGCAAGATGATGCATGAAATGACATGGCAAGATACATGAACATGGCTATAAGCAGTTAAAAGTGTGTACAGTTAATTTAAAAGTAAACGGGACATCCGACATGAAATGATGGCATAGTAAAGGTGTCGGATCTAGCTTCGTTGTCAAGCTAGATCTAGTAAGGGTGTCTAAGCGACTATCATTTCATTGCCTAGTATCTTTTACACTATTACACAAATTGGCCTAAAACATGGCCTAAACAAACACTGGCAGTATCACTTGCCTGAAGACAGTCACGCTGCGATCCTCATTTAATCAAGTCCAAGATCTACATATGTGTTCAGATCGCGATCCAGCCTACAGTACTAGTTTTTAGGTCTTGATTAGTAAGTTATCGAATCAACTAAATTACAATTTTTAGTCTTGATTAACATGCAAGCGTGGGGGTTCCTACGGAGTGGGGTTTACTACAACACGACGTGAAAGCTACATTGACGTCGGGTAGCGACGTCAGGGGTTGAATTAATAGAAGAGAACAAAGATCAAATGGTACGACAGCGATCAGCAAGCAACGATCTAACGACAGCAAATGGAGATCAGCCAGGTAGCGGCACGATCACCAAACAGTGACGTGAAGGGTATGGATAGCGGCACAGTGTCCTACGGCATCGGAAAGGCGTTGACAGCGGCACGGGAAGGCTCGAGAGGCGGCGGCCTGAGGTTGTGCGCCTGGGGTGCACGGATCCGGGTTGTGCGCGGATTCATGTTGCAGCCTGAAGTTCACACCCGTAAAAGAGATGCTTCGAGGGTAGCTACGGCCAGGGGATGATCTACACGGCCGGGGGAGGCCTGAGGGGCGGCCGGCGGCAGGTGGAGCGACCGTCGGCGGCCTGAAGCTGCTGGCCGCAAGTTAGGATGAGGGGATAGTTCGGTAGTTTTTGTGTAAGGTTTAAAGGGTTTGTGTAGGTTTTATGGAGGATGAAGGAGAGGTTGTCGAGGGGGAGGAAGTTGGCCAGAATAAGGGACGCCGGGGGACGATAGGCCGACGACGAGGGAAGCCGTGCGTAGGTGTCTTGGCGGCTGCGGGAGATGGGAAAACCCTACCCTGCGTTTGTTTCTAATAGGAGATAAGTGCTATATAGATTTAGAGTATAGTGATTTTAAGGGTTTTGGGAGGAGAGAGGGAGATATATATGAGTATAGTTTGGTATAAAATGGGATGGTGTATAGCCTAGATTGGTGATACGTAAGAGATTTGTTTTGATATTTGGTTTTGAAAGTGGGATGGACTTAAATGATTGGAGAGAGAAGATGTGAGAGGGATGGGGTAGTCTTAGGTTAATATAGGGTGACGAATAGCCAATGAGTTATTTCATGTGATACGTTTTAACCTATAGGTTTAATTAGGGTGATTTGAAAGTCAAATTAATTAAGCTAATGATTAGAAAGTGATTAGTGGAAAAGTGGGTCTAGCGGTGTCTGATAATTATAAGAAAAATACTGGGACGACCGTGTCAACGAGAGGGTCTAGACTAAGAAGATCGGTCACGGGCTAGGGTAACGAAAATTGGAACTAAAAATAAAACGGTCTAACGACGAGGGTAAGAGTTACGACACCTCTTCAAACAAAGTTATTTTGTGGGAGAACGACCCGTGAAATGACGTTCACAAATAATTCCACAAATAAATATTCTTCTAGAGGGTCACAATGACATATCACATCATACGTTTGGGATACAAGAAGAGGCAACTAAAAATACGCGTATGAGAGGGAAGTACGCGCACGAAAACGTACGATCGAAAAGCGACCGTGACATATTTTCATCCCACTGAACATGAAAAGTTTCTACATAATTTTTGATCTATTCATACTCCATGGCCAAGTATGTGTGTGACAGCTCCCAAGCAGTGGGTAGAGCAACGCCACGTCCCGATTTCGCAATAGCATCCACCATGGGCCTGTAATATGGGCTATTGGTCACATTGTATGTGATGTGGTTGAAATAGAAAATTTGGCCACAGCCCGGCCGACATAGGCCTTGGCATTCTTCATGAAGGTATGCTTTATGGTTAACTAGGATTTAACCTTCTTCGTCAGAGAAAAAGGGTCGACACCAGGTCTGAGAGCACCGGCTGGTCTAACGGTTGGCTCAACATCGCGAGCAGAACCGCACACGAACATACCGGCCATTCGATCGACACAACTACAGATCTGGCTAGCCCAGACGCCCCAGACCCAAACGATCATGCTCACATCCTTCTACCCTCACTTCTAATCTCTTCTTCGGCAAGTCCTTTCCTACTTCTTCTAAGAGCTCTTCTAAGGTCTCTCGCCTACTCAGTCTCATCCTCATACTAATCCGAGTCATCTGATAGTTCCTATGTAGGCCTAGCCCTTATCTCCTCCTCGATCCTCTTCTTCTTAAATCTCGCATGTACCCTTTCGTTCTTCTTATGAAATACGTGTGCTCTCATCTCTTCACGCACTTCTTTCGGTGCCTCGGGCTTCGGTAATTCCCGCCAAGTGTTTCTTAAGGCGAGACATGCAGCCATGCATTTCTTTTCGGCAATAGTTTCATCTTATATGTCTATGGTTATATGCAATCATTTTACAATGAGACAACCCAATATCCACCGTTTTCTCCTTTGGAATTCTTCGAGACATTTTAATTACTGCAACATATAACAATGGAAAAATTGTAGTTAAAAACTTATTAGGAAGTTAAAATTATTATGTATTTCTTAATAGGAAGATAAACATTAGTAGGAAGTTAAAGATTGTAATTTAGTATTTTATGTATTGCTAACCACTTTTAATATTTTTAGTATTTAAGAGTTATTACTTATTAGCATTTTTAGTGGAACATTTCTAGTTTCTAGTACCTATATAATTTAGTATTTCTTTAGTATTTTAAGTATTTCTATTGTAAATTTCCAATCCCTTTTTTTAATTTCTAACCTATCTTTATCTAACAATCATATACTAATGTACACATATACCCAAAATGTATCAAGAAATCATAAGATAAATATTACCATATTATATATTATTATTTTGAAAGAGATGTGTCAATTATATTAATTGTCTAAAGAACATATATATCCCAACACAGAGGAGATAGGTTTAAAGGACTAGGACTTTTTGGAGAAGATCTAGATATTAACTAGACATGTCCCATTAATAGGTTTATTTTCATGCACTTTTATTTTAATAATTTTAAAGACGGTATGCCTAAACATTATTGTTTTACATCGTGTACTTTGGACAAGTTTGTTTAATGTAATTTTAACTTGAGTTTTTTAGTATTGCTATGTACATCTGTATTGTTCTAAGTGATTTGCATGGTATTCTACTTATTATGCTTAGTAAATGTTGGATCAAGAAAAAAAAATATGATTTTAGAATTCTCTCATTTGATTTATGATACATTACAGCTTGTCATGTACCATTCCTTTCCTAGTGGGAAGTTGGACGTGACATGTTTTGCTAGTGGCTCATGCATGTCTATGCTAACTACTTTGAGAACGATGTGAATTTTTTAATCAACATGACTTTACTAAAAATATACTTATAATATCTAGTAAGTTACCTTTGGATGCAGGATGTCGTAAGTTTACACTAGAAAGGAACATTGTGGCGGAAACTCATCTGCTACTACAAATGGGGATACAAACGAATAATAACGATGGAGGGGGTGACCGATCCAAAAATTGGAGACGTTCTACAAGGATTGTTGAGCATTCATCACCAGCAAGTTACTTTACTTCAGTAGTCATTGCAGAGGGGGGCCTCAAACTGATTCAAGAGTTTGGCAGTTTCAGGCACTTCATCCGAGGGCTTTTTCTGGTAAGGAGAAGCCTCACCAAGATATGGAGTAGTTCCATATACGGAGAACAACTTACGGGATGCACATATTACAAACAACGCGTAGGTGAATCTTACCAAGCTCTAACTTACGAAGAGTGAAATGATCTGGTGGCAATCAGAAGAAGAAAGATTGGAGAGACATATCCCTTACGAAATCTTCAATGAGTGTTTCAATGCCAAATATTTTTCACTAATAGCAATATGATAGAACTGCAACATACATTCATCAATTTGATCTAGGATTCTATGACTGTAAACGAGTACGATAATAAGTTCTCGATGCTCAATTAGTAATGATTTCTAACATATTCCTAATCATTCTAATTTATCCATCAAAATTTATTCTTAATAACTCTTTTGTAATTGTAGGTTTTCTCCTGAGATGGTTGTTACTCCCTTTGCTAAGGCAAGGTGATTTCAATATGGTCAGGATTTTAGTAACCAGAAGCTGACCATGGTGGATTTGACTACATATGATGTTTTGTCAACAGCTAAGAGTTATGAGTCTGTTGACAAATGCAGTAAGGTAGTCAAGTAAACAATAGCAGGTGTCCCATAGCACCCATGAAGACTACTAACCGACTAGTGCAAACAACGTAATTCAAGAAGTCAGGGAATCAGAACAACTGACCTCAGATGGTATACCACTACTGTCGCAAGCTGTGGTATACCACGTCGGAGTGTAGGATCCATCTTAATCAAAGCTTGGCATGCAGAGCACACACACACACACAGTAAGGGACTACCATCAGAGAACCAATAGGCTAGTAGTACCAGCTCAGACCATTACCAGAACTCAACGCAAATTACAACTCCTCAATAAACAGAATGCTTTCTGTTAACGGGACTAATTTGGCCGGGCCCGGAAGAGCCAAGTCAACTACGACTGGTCAACCCGACTACTACGACCTTGGGGCCTCGACCCAAGGATCTCACGGGCGGGCCGCGCTTCTCCACCCATGACGAAGGCCCACTTTCTCAGTGGAGGAAATCGGGGCCCAAGTCAAGGAAACATTCACCAAATATGGCAACCGCCAAGTGCCATCACTCTCACCGATAATGGCCCGACTTAAATGGCCTTCACTCTAATGGCCCGACTTAAATGGCCATCTAGCCATCAAGGCTCGACTTCATGGCCAGACTTAATGGCCATCACTCCACTGCCATCATGGACCGCCAATTATGGCAATCACTCATGTCCATGACTCCACCTTCATGGCGTCATCAAGTGGGCGCAATTAGAGGGGGCCAACACTTCCCCATTTGCACGACCCCATGAAGGGTGGCCATGATGTCACGTCATGGCACATTATGAGGGGGATTCGTCTACATGAGGGAGGGGTGGTCATCATCCACCAGGGGCCGGATCTTCACCACCTAGAACGGAGGTACCTCATACTCCCATCTGACACCTTCTTCCACCTTGAATATTTCTCCTCCAAAGCTCGGCCCGAGGACTCGAGTATCGGTCTCTCCGCGAGCCATACTCGATCCCACTGAGCACTTATCAGACCAGATCTGACTTTGGCATCGGAGGGGCTTCGGTCGGAACCAAGGTCCGACCCCCCTGACGAGCTCTCTCGTCTATTCAGGTCCAGGAGTTCCAGCGACGCCGAGGCTACCCCTCGGCGTCCTTCCAGCCGGAGCCAAGCGCCCTCGTCCCCGACCTCGTTCGTCTCCTCCGTCACGAGGACGTTGCTCTGCCGAGGCTACCCCTCGCCGAGCCGACGCGAGGATCCGCGCGCCCCGCTGCGAGCGACTCTGCCTTCAACCGATCCCGGAGGTTGTCATCTCGCCGAGGCTACCCCTCGGCACGCCAAAGAACGGGGCCGCGCCTTCCCGCTCGAGCGAACGCGCCGTCGGTCGACCCCACCGGTCATCTCCGTCTCGAGCTACAGCCACGACAACTCGGGGGTCCCGCGTGTCCCTCCCTTTGACCGCGTTGACCCCACACTCTCCGTACAATTAATGTGTTCTGCGAAAAATAGCTGAAACATTTGGCGCCGTCTGTGGGAACGAGTCGACATCCACGTCGTCAACCACACGGACTATGACTCGTCCCGTTAATTAAGATCTCCATATATATACGAAGATCGAATCTCTATTATCGCGTGGACCAAGAGTGATACAGAAGGATGATGCCAAGCTGATGCACAGAAATATCGTCCACTGACTCGAGCCCGGCGCAGTCCCTAGACGTCGACCCACTGGCAGAGCCCAACCTGGAGCTGGCCCGGTTCATGGCATGATGCTTCTGGGTGGAGCTGACATTCCGACGGGTGGGCGAGGTAGCAAACCCGACATGCCTACCCGCTCGTCTGCAACGGCAACACCAGCCATGCCGAGGTGATCAGAATCTGCTCGAATCTGCCCTCTGCCCTTTCCTGGGACCATCACGATCCTACCCATCTGGATCGATGGGGTTGTGGGATGACTGGATCAGATCCATGGCGATCCCACACAGCCCCGCGGACGTTGTGATCCATTGCTGCATCATGATTGAGACTCACCCCAATCGACTCCCGGCGGGTTCTTCACTATCCAAAAGAAAGAGATCTGTCTCCTCTCGTTCAAATTCTATATATCTCGCCCATCAACATTGCCGTCGCCCCCTGCAACCGAAGAAGAACGACTTCCCTGGGATCGAGTACAGGGTCCTCGTCGCCACCTTGATCTCAGCTACTCCGACGTTTGGGCCCAAAAAATTCGAGATCGAGGTTGATCCCCTAAAAGGTCCTCGTCGATGTCCAGGCTCCGATCGAACGACGACGGGATCTCGTCGAGGTCCCAGCTCCGATCGAACAACAACAGATCCTCGTCGATGTCCCAGCTCCGATCGAACAACGGTGGGTCCTCGTTATTGTCCCAGCGTCGATCGAACAACGGGGGTCCTCGTCGGTCGCTAGGTCGGGATCGAGGTTGATCGAACAACAGAGGGTCATCGCCACTGCATGGGCCTTAGCTGCTCCAACCTTTGGATCTCTCTACACCAACACTCAAACTAGCTTGACTGGAGTTCCCTCTGCCCAAATTCTGCATCGGAACAATAGCGGGGCCAAATTCCAAAGATCAAGCATGTACAGTATCACCGAGCTCTGAAAGCTTGCGTAACATTCTCCAAGAGGGCTCTGTTTACACAACTGTCTCCGAGCTCACCCCATATCCAAGTGCTTGGGATATAATGAGAGATCTTATTCAGAGCCTTACTGGCTTTCGTTGGCAGCGGCTCGTATCCTCACTGATCTAAGATGTCAGCCCAACCATCGCCAAAAGGAGGCTGACCAGTCCAGGCCGAGGCCGACCCCAGAGGAAGCCGACCCAGCAAAAAGGTCAAACTGTCCTCTTCCCCCTTTGCTAATTAATTGTGTGCTTTCAGACAACTACAAGAACTTCCCTAACAATTCTCCTCTCTTAAACTTCTTGCGAGATGGTGATAAAAAGCCACATCCTCCGGTTTCAACAAATGTCTCACAAAAAGCTTGTAGATAAGGCTGCCATGGTCGCGACAACGCCGGAGCACACGGCGACAGGCATTGCGGACTCGGCCAACTTGAGGGAGAGGCGCAAGGAGTGCGTCTAGATCCGGGGACGGGCCAGGAAGACGCAAGGCTACGAGTGGCCTGGCAAGGTCGCCAAGGAGAATGAGATCTCGATCGAGTTCAGACAAGAGACAACACCGACGACCCTCGCAGGCGTCGGGCTTAGCCCCGACTCGGCCTTCATCGATGGCCCTACCAGCATCTCTGGCCATTGTCTCGACGTCCGCCCTACCAACACCGTGCTGCCATCGCCAAACATATGGGCTGAGCTCCCATCACTTTGCCGCCCTTGCCGAGCTGCCTTGGTCGTACCGCCAAACAGACAAAAGCGGGAGCCGGAGCGAGAGCAGGAGCTGGAGCAGGAGCAAGGATCCAGACAAAAGCTGGAGCCGGAGCGGGAGATGCGGTCCAGACAAAAGCTATAGCTGGAGCTGGAACTGGAGCTGAAGCTAGGATCCAGACAAAGCTGGAGCCGGAGCGGGAGATGCGGTCCAGACAAAAGCTATAGCTGGAGCTGGAGCTGGAGCTGAATTTGGAAATAGAACTAGAGCTGTGTCTAGACGAGGCCGACCCATCCAAGAGGAGGCCGACCACACCAGTTTAAACAACCCAGGAGAAGGCCGACCAGACGAGTCCGACCACCTCGCCAAGTATCGGAGTCTCAACGCCAAGAAACCTTGTCGAGCTTACAAAGTTATCCCCACTGCGACGGAGCTGATTGAACCAGCCGAGCATCCAGACCGCTCCTCCGACCGTGGCCAAGCCCGACCGCGCTGCTGGGTCCCCGCTTGCCGAACAACTCCTGCATCCACCGAGCTGGACGAAGCAGTGGCAGAGCGCCACCCTGGAATCTTCGAAAGGCTTCACAAGGACATCACCCTTTTCGTCGGCCATAAGTCGAGGGGCAACTCCCTTCGCAACCGAACGAACAGAGCGGTCAAAGGGCTGGGGGCAACCCCCCAGCAGGCCGAGCACTCCTTCGTCAGCCGTAAGCCGAGGGGCAACTCCCCTCGCCACCGAACGGATCTCCTTCATCGGCCGTAAGCCGAGGGGCAACTCCCCTCGCCACCGAACGGATCTCCTTCGTCGGCCGTAAGCCGAGGGGCAACTCCCCTTGCCACCGAACGGATCTCCTTCGTCGGCCGTAAGCCGAGGGGCAACCCCCTCGCCACCGAACGGATCTCCTCCGTCGGTCGTAAGCCGAGGGGCAACTCCCCTCGCCACCGAACGGATCTCCTTCGTCGGCCGTAAGCCGAGGGGCAACTCCCCTTTGCCACCGAACGGATCTCCTCCGTCGGCCGTAAGCCGAGGGGCAACCCCCTCGCCACCGAACGGATCTCCTCCGTCAGCCGTAAGCCGAGGGGCAACTCCCCTCGCCACCGAACGGATCTCCTTCGTCGGCCGTAAGCCGAGGGGCAACTCCCCTTGCCACCGAACGGATCTCCTTCGTCGGCCGTAGGCCGAGGGGCAACCCCCTCGCCACTGAACGGATCTCCTCCGTCGGCCGTAAGCCGAGGGGCAACTCCCCTCGCCACCGAACGGATATCCTTCGTCGGTCGTAAGTCGAGGGGCAACTCCCCTCGCCACCGAACAAATCTCATTCGTCGGCCGTAAGTCGATGGGCGACTCCCCTCGCAACCGAACGAATCCCAGGCTGACGATCTATCGTCCCTAGCCAAACTCCGCGAGACGGACCAAAGTTTTGCAGAGAGTACAACTTCTTCCCCATTATACTACATCTCCCGACCTCCACCTCAACAATGGTAGAGCTCAGAAGATGGGGGCATGTTAACGGGACTAATTTGGCCGGGCCCGGAAGAGCCAAGTCAACTACGACTGGTCAACCCGACTACTACGACCTTGGGGCCTCGACCCAAGGATCTCACGGGCGGGCCGCGCTTCTCCACCCATGACGAAGGCCCACTTTCTCAGTGGAGGAAATCGGGGCCCAAGTCAAGGAAACATTCACCAAATATGGCAACCGCCAAGTGCCATCACTCTCACCGATAATGGCCCGACTTAAATGGCCTTCACTCTAATGGCCCGACTTAAATGGCCATCTAGCCATCAAGGCTCGACTTCATGGCCAGACTTAATGGCCATCACTCCCCCGCCATCATGGACCGTCAATTATGGCAATCACTCATGTCCATGACTCCACCTTCATGGCGTCATCAAGTGGGCGCAATTAGAGGGGGCCACCACTTCCCCATTTGCACGACCCCATGAAGGGCGGCCATGATGTCACGTCATGGCACATTATGAGGGGGATTCGTCTACATGAGGGAGGGGTGGTCATCATCCACCAGGGGCCGGATCTTCACCACCTAGAACGGAGGTACCTCATACTCCCATCTGACACCTTCTTCCACCTTGAATATTTCTCCTCCAAAGCTCGGCCCGAGGACTCGAGTATCGGTCTCTCCGCGAGCCATACTCGATCCCACCGAGCACTTATCAGACCAGATCTGACTTTGGCATCGGAGGGGCTTCAGTCGGAACCAAGGTCCGACCCCCCTGACGAGCTCTCTCGTCTATTCAGGTCCAGGAGTTCCAGCGACGCCGAGGCTACCCCTCGGCGTCCTTCCAGTCGGAGCCAAGCGCCCTCGTCCCCGACCTCGTTCGTCTCCTCCGTCACGAGGACGTCGCTCTGCCGAGGCTACCCCTCACCGAGCCGACGCGAGGATCCGCGCGCCCCGCTGCGAGCGACTCTGCCTTCAACCGATCCCGGAGGCTGTCATCTCGCCGAGGCTACCCCTCGGCACGCCAAAGAACGGGGCCGCGCCTTCCCGCTCGAGCGAACGCGCCGTCGGTCGACCCCACCGGTCATCTCCGTCTCGAGCTACAGCCACGACAACTCGGGGGTCCCGCGTGTCCCTCCCTTTGACCGCGTTGACCCCACACTCTCCGTACAATTAATGTGTTCTGCGAAAAATAGCTGAAACACTTTCTAACAGACAAAGCATAACTAGCCTAGGCATCAAGACTTTACTATAACCACTGAGGAGGCAAAAGCGACTCGCCAATTAATGATAGATATGTTATATCATTCCTTACATTATAGTATTGGGTGCAATGCTTGATATTATATTATATTAAGACACATAATGCATAACTTAGGCATAATTTTGATATCGGACAAACATGCTCTTATGGTTTCAACTTAAGAGCCTTTAATCACCGCTTCATGTATAGTTGATTTACATCACATTATATTCATGTAGAACTACTCATCTTGAGTTAGAGTATCAATATGGACAGTGACATGTTAAGATCCTCTAGTGGATGCTTATTATGCCTTGTAGTAATTTATAAATAGACGCCTTTCGTAAACTTTATAATCATCAACATGTCAAGCTTACATGCTATTTTTGGGGTGGAATGGTTAGGAAAATTTCACATTACCGTTTCACTGTTATGAAGGAGGATAGTGTTTGAGATTTCAGACCATCGGGAGTGAGTTGACTAGACAAATTCAATTTCGGGCCAACTATAGCAGTAGTTGTAACTATACAGGTAGAACCAGAAAGACCTGTTATGGTTCGAGAATTTGAAGAAGCATTTCTGGATGACCTTACTAGATTGCCCCTGGATCGTGATCTTAAATTTTCGATCCAACCAATGTTAAGTATTCAACCTCTTTCCAACTACCCTTTGTCACATGACTCCATATAAGCTAAAAAGAATTTCAGACTCATTTGGATGATCTCTTGCAAAAAAGATGGATACGTCATAGTGAGTCTTAAAAGGCACGAATATTATTGGTCAAGAAAAAAGATGGATCGAAGAGTATATGCATTGAATACTAAGAGCTGAATATGATGACAGTGAAAAATAAGTATCCACTCATGTGCATCGATGACATCTTTGACCAACTTAAAGATCGAAAGTTTTCTCAAAACTGGAACTCAATAACGAGTATCGCCTAGTAAATGTCAATGAGGACATTCATAAGATTGCTTTCGAGACCAAGTATGTTCATTACAAATACTTGGTTATACCATACAGTGTGACTAATGCACCATCGATGTTTATGCATCTCATGAACCAAGTTTAATGAATACTTGGACAAATTTGTGACAGTCTTCATTGATGGTATCCTAGTGTACTTAAAGAGCACTAAGAGCATACAGTGCATCCATGAATGATATTGGAAACCTTGAGACAAAAACAACTATATTCTAAGTTCAGCAAGTACAAGTTTTGGTTGGATAAGACGGTTTTCTTATGGTATGAAGTGTCTGGCAAAAACATATCGGTGGACCCAAAGAATGTTGCAAGTATTCAAAATTGGCATGTTACTCGAGAGATCAAAAGGTTTCTAGATTAGTAGGTTATTACTAGAAATTTATCTATGATTTTCCTAAGATCACGGGACTCATGACACAAATTACAAGAAAGGATGTTGAATTCGTCTGATTTGAGGCTTGTGACCAATCTTTCAAGGAACTGAAGGTGAAATTAATAGCTGCGACAGTCTTGATTATTATAAATCAGACCGGAGGCTTCGAAGTGTTACGTGATGTGTCTGGCAAGAGACTTGAATCCGTGCTCCATCAGCATTGTCAAGTCATGGCTTCACATCAAGATAATTGAAAACACATGAAAAGAACTACCCCACTATTAACTTAGAGTCGGCGACAGTTATCTTCGTTTTGATATATTCACTTCTTGTTGGCAAGAATGTAAAGATATTTGTAGACTATAAAAGTCTGAAGTATGTCTTTTTACAGAAGTGCTCAACCTGAGATAGCGTAAGTTGTTGGAGCTTATAACAAACTGTGACACTGAACTTCAAAAGCATCCCAAAAAAGTTATTGTACTTGATGAATTGAGCCGACTTCCAGCAGTGATGACTCTTACAGCTTAATAAAGAATTTAGCACGTCACCTGAGAAATGAAAGTGGAAGTTATTCTAATAAGAATCACAGCGTTGCTGATGAACATGTAGATTTATTTGATCCTTATGGACCGAATCAAGGCTACCCAGATTGGAGATGAAAATCATCAGAAGAGCATGGACTAGTTAGTTTTAGGTCTTTGGTCAAATTACGTAGAAGACAACTTCTTAAGATATGGTAGCAAGATGTGTCATCGGGTGATGTTAGTGCACGGGTGCAAATCCAACTGGAGTATCCGCTTACCCGACCCGTTTAGCATCTGCAACCCAATACACCTGCACTCTTAGTGGGGCATCGTCAGATGAATGGGTCACACGACCGTTAGGCTGGCACTAACATTCAGGGGCGAGTTAATGGGATCGAGTAAATGAGCAGTCGTTAACTCGAATCCCGGAGAAGATTGTGCCCAAATCAATGAGAGACGATTACACATCATCAAGGGGTAATTACCAATAAAGAGACCAAAGGAAGAAGGTAAAGGGGTTCCATCTCCAAGGTACGAGGTCTAAGACATAGAACTCTACTATCTCATTGTACATTTCTGATATTCGACCTTGCGTCGCCAGTCTTGAGACGAACCTCCGCGGGTCGATCTCGGCTGCACCAAGCTCGCTCTCTTCCTTGAGTTCCATACTAACTTAAACATCGGAGGGCATTTGGGTTGAAACCCAGATCCGACCCCCCAAGGAGTCCCTGTGGTGCAGATCGATGATCTTCATCCAACGTCGAAGGTCGACGTTGAGCTTCCCACCCTCGAACGATCAACACAACTACCGCTCAAAGATCAATCGAATGTCGCATGATCTCCAACTACCATTACTCGACCCTGGTTCCTCCAACCAAGGGTCCCACTCCAACTCTGACGAGGCTCTGACTCAGTACCTCGAGTCGACGTCAGCTTGACAACTGTCTCGGTCAATTTTGGCCTTAACAATTTGGCACCGTCTGTGGGAAAGCACAATCGATATCTAGATCGAAGAACTACGCAACCATGTCGACCCGCCCATCCACATCCTCCGAGGTTGCCATGAGACCTCCCAGCGTCAGACTCATCAGCATGATAACGGGAGGTCCCCCGCACCCGGAGTTATCAACCTCTCTCCAAAGCTCCTACGCTAGGAGGTTGATGACATTATCCGTGGGGCGAAAGCGCCCTAGAGATTCTACACCACCTATCTCCTTCTCGGATGAAGATCTAGAAGGTGTGGAACTACCGTATGATGATGTCATCGTCGTCATGGCCACCATCAAAGAGATCGATGTAAAAAGGTTGCTTGTTGACACCGAAAGCTCGTGTGACATACTCTTCTTCACTACGTTGGAGAGGATGAAAATGTCATTCGTGGAGTTGATGCCTTGTACGGGACCTCTGGTGGGATTCAATGGACATTCCGTCCCGATAGCTGGCATAATCACCTTACCAGTAACCCTCGATACGTATCCTCGACAAATCACTCGCCTAACCAGTTTCATGGTAGTGAAGATCAACTCGACGTATAACAGGATCATCAGAAGACCACTACTGAACGCCATATAAGTGGTGTCTCAACCTTCCATCAGATGATCAAGTCCCAGATCCCTGAAGGAGTCGGAAAAGTAAAAGGGAATCAGAAACAGGCACGGTCATGCTACACGATGTCCACTGCCCTTAGGAGGATTGAGCATGCGGATCCAGTCGACCCACGGATCGAAGATCGACGGGCTGTCACGATCGAAGAGACGGAGAACATCCGAGTCTTCGAAGAGGAAGGAAAAACCTTCTCTATTAGGTCGCTGCTCCCTTGTGACCTAAGGGAACAGTTAATCGCCCTCCTAAGAGAGCATGCCGACGTCTTTGACTGGACCCCGAAGGATATGCCTGGCATCGACCCCGAGGTAGCATCCCACAAGCTGGAGGTTGACCCGACCTCCAGACCCATGAAGAAAAAGAAGAGAAACATGGGATGCGAAAAGATGAAAGCTGTGATCGAAGAAGTTGATCGAATTCTAGAAGCTGGCTTCATTTGGAAAGTCAAGTACCCTGAATGGCTCTCAAATTTCGTGATGGTCAAGAATGCAAACAACAAATGGCGAATGTGCGTCGACTTCACTGAACTCAACAAAGTGTGTCCGAAGGATAGCTACCCCCTGCCACGAATCGACCATCTAGTCGACAGTGCTTCGGGCTACGAACTCCCCAGCTTCATGGATGATTTCTCATGATATAACCATATTCAGATGGCACCAGAGGATGAGGAGAAAACTTCTTTCATCACGGATCGAGGTATTTTTCTGTTACACCAAAACGCCATTCGGTTTGAAAGATGCAGGGGCCACGTACCAACGCATGATGAACGATGTATTCGAGGCTCAAATAGGACGAAACCAAGAAGTCTACGTTGACGACATGTTGGTCAAGTCGAAGAAGCCAACGGATCACGTCGTAGACCTCTGGGAGATATTTGCCCAGATCCGGCAATACAACCTTCGGCTGAACCCTGCTAAATGTACCTTCGGGGTTCAGTCAGAGAAGTTCCTCAGTTTCATGCTGATGAATCGAGGGATCGAGGCCAACCCCGACAAGATCGCTACCATCATCAAGATAAAGGAGCCTTCGACTCTCAGAGAGCTCCAAAGGCTAAACGGAAGGATAGCAGCCTTGGGACGGTTCTTGTCTAAGTCAGCTGAGAGGTCATTACCCTTCTTCAAGGTATTGAGAAAGGCGATGGCCTCCGCGTCAAGCGGCAGAAAAGTCATAGAATGGGATACAGACTGCCAAAAAGCTTTCTCCGAGTTGACAGAGTACCTTCGCACCCCACCGCTCCTGACTAAGCCATATAAAGATGATCGGCTCATAATTTACCTGGCCGCCACCGAGGAGGCCCTAAGTTCGGTGCTCATCAAAGAAGATGCAAGGGTACAACGGCCCATCTACTACGTTAGTTAGGTTCTCCAAGGTGCGGAGATCAACTAATCGAGGATCGAAAAGATGGCTTTCGCCCTGGTCCAATCTGCAAGGAGGTTACAACTGTATTTCCAGGTGCACACCATCCTGGTCCTCACCGACACTCCCTTAGAGCAGACCCTGAAGAAGCTCAATCATTCAGAGAGAATGAAGAAATGGGGGGTCGAACTAAGCGAATTCGACATCCAGTTTAAATCAAGGACCGCCATCAAAGGGTAGGCTCTCGTCGAGTTTATTGTCGAACTCACCTACAACGATGGCTCGCGGGAAGATGTATATACAACTAGCGTACTACATGTGGCTACTTCCTCGTCCTCAACAAGCATCAATCCACCAAACAGAGCGAAGGATGCAATTGAAGACGAGGAAACCTGGATCGTACAAGTCGACGGTTTGGCCACACAAGCTAGAAGCATGGCCGGAATAATCGTCCAAACATCAGCAGTCGATATATTCGAATATGCCCTCCGCTTCGATTTCCAAACCACTAATAATGGTGCGGAATATGAAGCAGCCATCAACGGACTCTGACTAGCTCGAGCCCTAGGGTGAGAGTGCTCCAACTACTCAGCGACTCCAGTTTTGTTGTCCACCAACTGAATGGGACCTTCGAGTCCCATGACGACTCAATGCAGAGTTACATGCAAGTCGCTAAATTAGAGCTCGCCAAATTCGCATGCATAGAAATTCATCATGTGCCAAGGTCGAAGAATCATTGAGCTGACGCCTTGTCGAAGCTTGCATCCTCCTCCCCCGTGGGACTCGGTCGAACCATGTATGTACAATGTCTACTCCATCCCAGCGAGCTGGCACAGGAACTGCTAAGCCTCGACCAAGAGATCACTTGGATGGACCCGATAATCCATTACCTAAATGCTGGGGAGAAGCCGACCGACCCAGTGGAAGCACGAAAGCTAGAACAGAAGGCCTACCAATTCGTCCTGCTAGATGGTTCATTGTTCAAAATACGATGGACCAAGTACGACATCTTCCCCTATCTTAAATTCTTAGCCTTGCAAGAAGCTCACTACATGATCCAGGAGATCCACGCGGGCGATTACGGAAACCACTGCGGAGGAAAATCCATAGCTTTGAAGACCGTGAAACAAGGGTATTTTTGGCCAACGATGTTCAAAGATGCCATCGATACGTTCGACGGTGCTCAACCTGCCAAAAGTTCTCAAAGGTCAGCTCGGCCCCACAAACTGATCTGATCCCCATCGTCAGTCCAGTTCTTTCGCCAAGTGGGGACTAGACCTCCTTAGACCATTCAAGCCAGCGAGTGGGCAACGGAGTACTTAATAGTGGCGATCGACTACTTCACAATGTGGATCAAAGCAAAACCTCTATCCCGAATCACCTGGAAGGAAGCTCGAAGTTTCGTCTGGAAGTCCATCGTCTATCATTTTGGCATCCCACAATCCATAGTGACGGACAATGGGACACAGTTCGATAGCGTCAACTCAGAGCTGAAGATCAAGTTGCACTTCACCTCCGTCGTCCATCCTTAGTTGAACGGTTTGGCAGAGGTAGCCAACAAAAGCATCCTTGGGCCCCTGAGAAAGAGAATAACCAGGCTCGAAGGAACTTGGCCGGATGAAATTCCCGGCGTACTATGGTCATACAGAACGACCCACAAAACCTCGACGGGTGAAACCAATTCATGTTAGCCTACGGATGTGAAGTCGTCATCCCAGGCGAGGTCAATGAACGACCGCTTTGTCACTAATACTATGATAAAGAAAGAAACTCAGAAGGCCTCGAGCTCAACCTACAACTGGTGGATGAGATCCGCGAACGGGGTTTAGCGACCCTCATCGAACAAAATGGATGCATGGCCCTCTATTTTAACTCGAAGGTCCGTGAACACAGCTTCCGTGTAGGTGACTTGGTGCTGCGAAAGGCCGCTTTCACTCCCAAGATTCTCAAGCAGGGGGAAGCTCGCTGCAAAGTGGGAAGGACCCTACACAGTGATCAATGTACTCGGTCATGCCACCTACCAACTCACTACTTTGGATGATAGAGATCTTCCTCCCCCTGGAACGCTGAGCATCTGCGAAAGTATTATCAATGATTGTACAAACAGGGTAAAATGATCGAAATCCACCTTCGTCTTTTATCATATGCATGTTCATTATGATTACAAAGTAGATCGTTCCTTGACATCAGTCGAAACACGTCGGCCGTAAGTCGAACGGGCCTCGCCTCTCGCCACCAAACAACCCTCGTCGGCCGTAAGTCAAAGGGGCCTCACCCCTCGCCACCAAACGACCCTCGTCGATCGTAAGTCGAAGGGGCCTCGTCCCTCACCACCGAACGACCCTCGTCAGCCGTAAGTCGAAGGAGCTTTACCCCTTGCCACCGAACGACTCTCGTCGGTCGTAAGTCAAAGGGGCCTTGCTCCTCGCCGCCGAACGACCCATGTCCTCAGCAGTAAGCCAAGGGATCCCCCTCGCCACTAAGCGGCCCCCGATACTCATCGACCGTAAGTCGAAGGGGCCTTACCCCTCGCCGCTGGTGGGACCAAAAAGGTGCTCTCTCTCAAGCGCAAGAGTCCGTACAAGTAGTAAAATATGGGAGTCCAGATGTCGAATCCACGGGAAGAAATCTGTTGTAACCATAATTCAGATCAAATAGAAATCCTACGAAAAGAAACT